>JASTWF010000037.1:62500-121878 GCA_030390025.1 Squalus acanthias | reverse complement strand
GGAGATTGTTTTTACGCAGCGAGTTGTTGTGATCTGGAATGCGCTGCCTGAAAGGGTGGTGGAAGCAGGTTCAATAGTAACTTTCAAAAGGGGAATTGGATAAATACTTGAAGGGGAAAAATTTGCAGGGCTGTGGGGAAAGAGCAGGGGGAGAGCGGGACTAATTGGAGTGCTCTTTCAAAGAGCCGGCACAGGCACGATGGGCTGAATGGCCTCCTTCTGTGCTGTATCATTTCTGCAAAGACAGAGCAGAGGCATTAAGCCACCTGTTTAAGCTGGATTGGAACCCAGGCTGAAAAGGAGAAAGGGCAGAGGTTAACCTATTGCACCACCTATCAATGCTGCACCGTGATGAGCACCTGTGTCTTTTTATTTATTCGATAAGACTGGGCTTGAACTTTGAGTTCAACCTGGCATGAGGTTGAGCAACCAAGCACTGGTCATGTTTTGAGTAAACGTGTGTGTTGCGTTACGTTCTGGCACATGTTGTGTCTAAACATGCGGCACTGTACACAGCACCTGGTTACAATGGGATTGAATTCAGTCCACGAAGCAACAATGCAACAATTATAAAGGATGTGATAACAGGACACTTAGAAAATATCAACGGGATTAGACAAAGTCAACATGGATTTATGAAAGGGAAATCGTGTTTGACAAACCTACTGGAGTTTCTTGAGGATGTAACTGGTGGAATAGATCAGGGAGAACTAGTGGATGTGGTGTATTTGGATTTTCAGAAGGCCTTTGATAAAGTCACACATAAGAGGTTAGTGTGAAAAATTAAAGCACATGGGATTGGGGGTAATATACTGGCATGGATTGAAAATTGGTTAACAGACAGGAAACAGAGAGTAGGAATAAATGGGTCTTTTTCGGGGTGGCAGGCGGTGACTAGTGGGGTACCGCAGGGATCAGTGCTTGGGCCCCAGCTATTCACAATATATATCAATGATTTGGATAAGGGAACCAAATGTACTATATCCAAGTTTGCTGACGACACAAAACTAGGTGGGATTGTGAGTTGTGAGGAGGATGCAAAGAGGCTTCAAGGCAATTTAGACAAGTTGAGTGAGTGGGCAAATACATGGCAGATGCAGTATAACGTGGATAAATGTGAAGTTATCCACTTCGGTAGGAAAAACAGAAAAACAGAGTATTATTTAAATGGTGATAGTATGGGAAATGTTGATGTACAAAGGGACCTGGGTGTCCTTGTACACCAGTCACTGAAAGCAAACATGCAGGTGCAGCAAGCAGTTAGGAAGGCAAATGGCATGTTGGCCTTCATTGCAAGAGGATTTGAGTACAGGAGCAAGGATGTCTTACTACAGTTATACAGGCCTTGGTGAGACCACTCCTGGAGTACTGTGTGCAGTTTTGGTCTCCTTACCTAAGAAAGGATATACTTGGCCATAGAGGAAGTGCAACGAAGGTTCACCAAACTGATTCCTGGGATGGCAGGACTGTCCTATGAAGAGAGATTGGGTCGACGAGGCCTGTATTCACTAGAGTTTAGAAGAATGAGAGGGGATCTCGTGGAAACGTATAAAATTCTGACAGGGCTAGACAGACTGGATGCAGGGAGGATGTTTCCCCTGGCTGGGGGGGTGTCTAGAACGAGGGGGTCACAGTCTCAGGATACGGGGTAGGACATTTAGGACTGAGATGAGGAGAAATGTCTTCACTCAGAGGGTGGTGAACCTGTGGAATTCTCTACCACAGAAGGCTGTGGAGGCCAAGTCACTGAATATATTTAAGAAGGAGACAGATAGATTTCTAGACACAAAAGGCATCAAGGGGAATGGGGAGAGCGGGAATATGGTATTGAGATAGAGGATCAGCCATGATCATATTGAATGGCGGAGCAGGCTCGAAGGGCCGAATGGCCCACTCCTGCTCCTATTTTTCTATGTTTCTAATGCCAAAAGCACCTCGGGGAAAGAAACCCCAAAATATCGGCTGCCTTGGGAATTCTTAAAGAGTGGGTTAGACCATCAGGAACCCCTTTAAAAGGGGTGTTCACCGTCTTAAAAGGGACACTAGCCATCAGGACCCCTTTAAAAGGGACACTTATCATCAGGACCCCTTTTACAGGAGCCTCTCCATTGGAACCTATGGGGAATCGTTTAAAAGCCTTCTTTCCGTGGACACCAGTTGGGGATACTACACCCTGGGCTATCAATGGGCTTAGCTTCTGCCTGGACGACCCAGTGTGGCTCTGAGCTATACCGGGCAGGAGCAACTCAGGTACTATCCCCGGCCTGCGCTGGATCGACGCATCCCGATTGGCGTGCCACCGAGGGGGACGCTATATTAAGGCCTAGAGAGGGTGAACAAAATCTGCCAGGGTTTCTTCCCCATGAACGGTGACATGAATCTTGTATGAAGTAATACTGGGCAGCCTGCTGGTGGCGCTGTCCATGGAGAGTATAAATACTCGGGCATGGGCCCAGCTTGCTTAGGACATTCCGCAACAGGAACTAGTGAAGGACACAACTAGATCTCCATGTTGGAAAACAGTTGATTAAAGGTTTGTTTAACGCTTAGACCAAGTGCCTAGTAGTTTTCTTACGTTGAACGGTACTCAGTGGCTCCTGGTGGAAGGGGTGCGAGTCCAAGATAGGAGAGAGCTCGGCTCTGATCTCCCCAGGATGACACTCAACCTCAGGGTTCACCCAGGGAAGGAGCGGCCATTTGGATGAGGCGCTAGACGGTGTCAGGCACCTCATCCGAAGTCCCGTTCACCTATCACGTCCCCCCCCCCACCCCACCCCTGCGCTCGCTCACCTACATTGGCTCCCGGTCCGGCAACGCCTCGACTTGAAAATTCTCATCCTTGTGTTCAAATCCCTCCGTGGCCCTCGCCCCCCCCCCCCCTCCCTATCTCTGTAACCTCCTCCGGCCCTACAACCCCTCCGAGAACTCTGTGCTCCTTCAATTCAGGCCTCTTGTGCAACCCCTGATTTTAATTGCTCAAACATTGGTGGCCGTGCCTTCCGCTCCCTGGGCCCTACGCTCTGGAAACTCCCTCCCTAAACTTCTACCTTCTCCGTTAAGACACTCCTCCGATAAAACCTACCTCTTTGACCAAGCTTTTGGTCACCTGTCCTAATAACTCTTTATGTGGCTCGGTGTCAAATTTTTGTTTGATAACGACACAAAGTTTGCAGACGACACAAAGCTGGGTGGGCGTGTGTGCTGTGAGGAGGATGCCGAGAAACTCCAGTATGATTTGGATAGGTTGGGTGATTGGGCAGATGCATGGCAAATGCAGTATAATGTGGATAAACGCGAGGTTATCCACTTTGGTGGCAAAAACAGGAAGGCAGATTATTATCTGAACGGCAATAGATTGGGAGAAGGGGAAGTGCAACGAGACCTGGGTGTCCTTGTGCACCAGTCGCTGAAGGTAAGCATGCAGGTGCAGCAGGCGGTTAAGAAGGCAAATGGTATGTTGGCCTTCGTAGCGAGAGGATTCGAGTACAGGAACAAGGATGTCTTGCTGCAGTTGTACAGGGCCTTGGTGAGACCACATCTTGAGTATTGTGTGCAGTTTTGGTCGCCTTATCTGAGGAAGGATGTTCTTGCCATGGAGGGAGTGCAGCGGAGATTCACCAGACTGATACCTGGGATGGCAGGAATGACGTATGAGGAGAGATTGGGTCGATTGGGCTTATACTCGCTTGAGTTTAGAAGAATGAGCAGATCTCATTGAAACTTATAAAATTCTAACAGGACTAGACAGACTAGATGCAGGAAGGATGTTCCCGATGGCTGGGGAGTCCAGAACCAGGGGTCACAGTCTAAGGATAAGGGGTAAGCCATTTAGGACAGAGATGAGGAGGAATTTCTTCACCCAAAGAGTGGTGAACCTGTGGAATTCTCTACCACAGAAGGCAGTTGAGGCCAACTCATTAAATATATTCAAGAAGGAGTTAGATATATTTCTTAAGGCTAAAGGGATCAAGGGATATGGGGAGAAGGCAGGGACAGGGTACTGAATTTGGATGATCAGCCATGATCTCATTAAATGACGGAGCAGGCTCAAGGGGCCGAATGGCCTACTCCTGCTCCTATCTTCTATGAATCGCTCCTGTGAAGTGCCTTGGGACGTTTTACTACGTTAAAGGCACTGTATAAATGCGAGGTGTCTTTGCATCAGGCACCTATGGAACTCCTCCCTGAGTGAGAATCAATGCTCTCAGGAGATGAGGGGTGATATCCGGGGGACGGGGTGCAGAAATGGGTGGAGAGGTAGGGAAAACGATTGGTCTCTATCTGAGTCAATGGGGAGCAAACACGCTCGAGCGATTTTGCCACGCATATTGTTACGGCAACAACACCCATGGACAGAATAAAAACACGTGAGGAGCCCAATGTAGAATGTGCACTTTTTTAAAATTCGTTTATGGGAGCATTTATTGCCCGACCCTAATTGCCCCTTGAGAAGGTAGTGGTGAGCTGCCTTCTTGAACCGCTGCAGTCCGTGTGGTGAAGGTGCTCCAACAGTGCTGTTAGGGAGGGAGTTCCAGGATTTTGACCCAGCGACGATGAAGGATCGGCCAATATACTTCTAAGTCAGGATGGTGTGTGTGACTCGGAGGGGAATTTGGAGGTGGTGGTGTTCCCATGCGTCTGCTGCCCTTGTCCTTCTAGGTGGAAGAGATCGCGGGTTTGGGAGGTGCTGCCGAAGAAGCCTTGGCGAGTTGCTGCAGTGCATCTTGTAGATGGTACACACTTCAGCCACGGTACGCCGGTGGTGGAGGGAGTGAATGTTTAAGGTGGTGGATGGGGTGCCAATCAAGCGGGCTGCTTTGTCTTGGATGGTGTCGAGCTTCTTGAGTGTTGTTGGAGCTGCACTCATCCAGGCAAGTGGAGAGTATTCCATCACACTCTTACTTGTGCCTTGTAGATGGTGGAAAGGCTTTGGGGAATCAGGAAGTGAGACACTCGCCACAGAATACCCAGCCTCTGACCTGCTCTTGTTGCCACAGTATTTATGTGGCTGGTCCAGTTAAGTTTCTGGTCAATGGTGACCCCCAGGATGTTGATGGTGGGGGATTCGGTGATGGTAATGTCGTTGAATGTCAAGGTGCGGTGGTTAGACTCTCACTTGTTGGAGATAGTCATTGCCTGGCACTTGTGTGGCACGAATGTTGCCTGGCACTTATCAGCGCAAGCCTGAGCGTCGTCCAGGTCTTGTTGCATGCGGGCATGGACTGCTTCATTATCTGAGGAGTTGTAAATGGCGCTGAGCACTGTGCAGTCATCACCCATTTCTGACCATATGTTGGAGGGAAGGTCATTGATAAAGCAGCTGTAACACAGTGGAGTTTGAGGTCGGTGGTCTGGTTTGAACACGGCGAGCCATCATGGGGATCTCTACCTCCCCTTGGACTTCTTTACAAACCGTTCTTCCGAACCCAAAGCCCGTTTTAAGGACGAGGAACTGAAGGGGCAGTCTGGCACCATGAATCAAATATGGTCATTCCCCAGTGTGGAATGTCAATGGGATTGAAAGGGTGATTGGCAGGGAACTAAACACCTCAATACTCTGCAGTGACCCTTCTCACATCTCTCAGCAAGGTCTCAGAGAACTTCATGTACGAAGAGATACTTTGAAGGGCATTGTTACTGTGAGTGCAAACACGGCAGCCATTTTGTGCACAAGCAGCCATGAACCAAGTGACTAACTAACGTGTTTTTGGTGGTGTCGGTTGAGGGGCGAATCTTGGCCACGACATCGGGGGGGGGGGGGGGGGGGGCTCCCTGCTCTTCAAATCGTGCCGTGGGATCTTTAAACAGCAGAACAAGGCCTCGGTTTAACATCTCCTCCAGCAGTGCAGCACTCCATCAGTACTGCACTGAATCGCCAGCCTAAATTATGTGCTCAAGCCTCTGGAGTGGGACTCGAACCCACGACCTTGCGTGCACTTCCTGCTGTAAGATTATTTTAGCCGTGCTTTTATGTCAAACATTTATGAATGGAGGTACTGTATGTAAACAGTAGCCTGTCACTGTGTAGTTGCGGGCTCTGGCCAGTAGGTGGCGTGGCGGAGTGAATTTCTAAAGTCTCTCTCGAAAAGGCTAGGCTGAGGGGTGACCTGATAGAAGTCTTGTAAGATTGTGAAGCGCATCAATAGGGTAGACGTAGAGAAGATGTTTCCACTTCGTGGGGGGAGACCAAAACTAGGGGGGGTCATAAATATAAGATAGTCACTAATAAATCCAATAGGGAATGCAGAAGAAACCTCTTTACCCAGAGAGTGGTGAGAATGTGGAACTCGCTAAGATAGGGAGTAGTTGAGATGAATAGCAGAGATGCATTTAAGGGGAAGCTAGAAAAATTATGAGGGGCATAGATAGGGTAGATCGAAAGGAACTTTTCCCCTTAGTAGAGGGGTCAATAACCAGGGGGCATAGTTTCAGGGTAAGGGGCAGGAGGTTTAGAGGGGATTTGAGGAAAAACTTTTTCACCCAGAGGGTGGTTGGAATCTGGAACTCACTGCCTGAAAGGGTGGTAGAGGCAGGAACCCTCACAACATTCAAGAAGCATTTAGATGAGCACTTGAAACGCCATAGCATACAAGGCTACGGACCGAGTGCTGGAAAATGGGATTAGAATAGACAGGGCTTGATGGCCGGCACGGACACGATGGGCCGAAGGGCCTCTTTCTGTGCTGTATGACTCTATGGCTCTAAAGACAGGCGGGAGAAAGGAGTATGTTGGTCGGGTGAGATGAAGTAGGGCGGGAGGATGCTCGTGGGGACCTGTGTCCGTGCTGAACGTTCTATCTGACTGCGTCGACACCTCACAAGGAGAACAGTATCTTCTATTCATCGGCGAAACCCTGAGAGATTCACTGGCCTTGTACCAGGGCAGGCTTAAGTTAGAAAAGACTTTTGTGCCGGTCACCACCAATAATACAGGGAAAAGTTTTATTGCAAATCAGCATTAGTGACATCTAAATTATCGACAAGAGAGAAAACAGGAAATGTCTCAACAACAAGCATCGACGCATCTTTATGTCACCCGCCTTCACGTCGGACAGTCGTGTTTCTTTCCAAACATTAAAACGCAATTTTTTTTTTGCGAGAGAGAGAGAGGGAAAAGAAAAGATTATATATATTTCACTCAGAAATATTTACAAAAAAACCCAAGGAAAGCGCAGGTTGCTTCGGGAACCATTCATCCAGTAAAAATCACCGGGCTCCCAGGGAGGCCAATGAGAAGTTATTTTATTGATATGTGTCGTTATGTACAGTAAGTCTGAGCGAAAGGGAAAAGGAAGCGGCCCCCCCATAAATCTCTTACTTTAAAAAAAACACACACCACTCATATTTTAAATTCTTTTTTTACATCGGAGTTTACCAGAAGGGACAAGTTAAGGAAAGGAATAAAGTGAAAGAATGTGAAAATATACATTGCTGTCCCGCAGATAGGCACTTTAGAAATTATTATTTTTTTAATTAATTTTTTTTTTTTTTGCTTCCTCGGTCGCGCAATGCGTAGGTCGCAGAGGATGGATGGTGTGATGTTCAAACGCCGAAGGAGTTACTTTTTGATTTTATAAAGCCCCCCCGCCCCCGAGTTGCACGGCATTTTGGGATGAAGGGGGTTGACGTATGAGGAAAGGTCGAGCAGGTTGGGCCGATACTCATTGGAGTTTAGAAGAATGAGAGGTGATCTTAGTGAAACATATAAGATTCTGAGGGGGATTGACAGGGTAGATGCTGAGAGGATGTTTCCCCTAGTGGGGGAATCTAGAACCAGGAGGCACAGTTTCAGAATAAGGGGTCGCCCATTTAAGACGGAGATGAGGAGGAATTTCTTCTCTCAGAGGGTCGTGAATCTTTGGAATTCTCTACCCCAGAGAGCTGTGGAGGCGGAGTCATTGAATATATTCAAGGCGGAGATTGACAGATATTTGAACTACACGGGAGTCGAGGGGTATGGGAAGAGAGCGGGAAAGTGGAGTCGAGGCCAAGATTGGATCAGCCATGATCTTATTGAATGGCGGAGCAGGCTCGAGGGGCCGATTGGCCGACTCCTGCTCCTGTTTATGTTCTTATGTTTGTTCTGAAATGCCAGCGAACCTGTATCGGGAAACCATCGAAGCAAAGTGATTATGCGGTCGCGTGAGGCGGGGGAGGAGATAGGGTGTTGCCAACTCTCCGGGATTGCCCTGGAGTTTGCAGGAATTGAATGTTAATCTCCAGGACACTCCCGCGAGCAATACCCGGGGAGAAAGGCATGGGTGGGGGAGAGCGTCAACGCTTTCCCTTTTAGAAATATCGGAGATGGGCAAGAAAATGGCGGATTTGGCTGACAGTCAAGAGTCATCCAATCGGGTGACGGAAGTGTCTGCTCGCTGTCCAATTGGTGTGAGAAGGCGGGGCACCGCCAGGACAGGCGACCAATGACGAGGGGTGAGGGGGGGGGGGGAGGGGGAACGGGGCGGTTGGAGGCGGGAGGGTCAAGCGATGAAACCTCCAGGAACACATTTAGTCAAGAGTTGGCAAACCCCGAGGGAGAGAGGGGGGGAGGGGGGTTAAAGAGAAAATGGAACTGATGGATAAAAGAAACATGGCTTGTGACAAGCTGAGGTCGGTTCACTGCATCCGCTGTGCGTTGAGGATTTAGCGGGGAGGGGGCTCAAGGAAGCAGCTCCATCAGAGGATTTTAATTTCAATAAAAAATCTGCAATAAAACGAGGGAAGGCTGAAGAGATTCCTACAGCTAGTCACTGGGTTCAGCCACAGAGTTACCTCCATTTTAAGGCTCTCTGTGCAGTTAAGCACTGGTCAGTGGCCCTTTAAGACGGTTTTAAGATGAGTCGCAGGGGTGGGGAGTGGGTCGAAACCGTTAAAGGAACAGGCTGAGAAGTGCGCGAGGCGGCCTGGCCTTTACGGCAGGTAAGGTGGCAAACATCTTGTCGTGAGCGAGAGTAAGCTCGAGTTCCCACTTGCGTACCGACGCTATGACCTTTCTGGAGCCCATGTAGACAAGCAGACGTCGCTTACCCAGTCTGTTGCTCACGACTCAGTGTCACGGCCCACACCCCAACCTTTCCCCTGCAATAACATACCTTAGGGCTATTCACAGTGCTTTCATATAATCCCGGGCGACTGTGAGGAAGGCACAGTTTCACGTCACGTGCCAACTCTATGGCAACCTCTGACTTTTTACCCATGAGCTACACCTCTCGTTAACATACTCTTGCTCTTTATAAGGCGGACCCTGGTATCCCCATGTAACCAGGGCCTGACATTAACCAGAGCGGTAACTAGCAGCACAGAAAGGTAACCTGTCGGATGTCATTCGTAGAGGGTGAGGTAACCATGGCAATAACACTACACTGCGCTAATCAGAGTGGGACAGGCTGTGTGTGTGAGTGATGGAGGAGCTGGTATCTGAGAGTGGGACAGGCTGTGTGTGGGTGATGGAGGAGCTGGTATCTGAGAGTGGGACAGGCTGTGTGTGGGTGATGGAGGAGCTGGTATCTGAGAGTGGGACAGGCTGTGTGTGTGTGATGGAGGAGCTGGTATCTGAGAGTGGGACAGGCTGGGTGTGGGTGATGGAGGAGCTGGTATCGGAGAGTGGGACAGGCTGTGTGTGGGTGATGGAGGAGCTGGTATCTGAGAGTGGGACAGGCTGTGTGTGTGTGGGTGATGGAGGAGCTGGTATCTGAGAGTGGGACAGGCTGTGTGTGTGTGGGTGATGGAGGAGCTGGTATCTGAGAGTGGGACAGGCTGTGTGTGGGTGATGGAGGAGCTGGTATCTGAGAGTGGGACAGGCTGTGTGTGTGTGATGGAGGAGCTGGTATCTGAGAGTGGGACAGGCTGTGTGTGGGTGATGGAGGAGCTGGTATCTGAGAGTGGGACAGGCTGTGTGGGTGATGGAGGAGCTGGTATCTGAGAGTGTGACAGGCTGTGTGTGGGTGATGGAGGAGCTGGTATCTGAGAGTGGGACAGGCTGTGTGTGGGTGATGGAGGAGCTGGTATCTGAGAGTGTGACAGGCTGTGTGGGTGATGGAGGAGCTGGTATCTGAGAGTGTGACAGGCTGTGTGTGGGTGATGGAGGAGCTGGTATCTGAGAGTGGGACAGGCTGTGTGTGTGGGTGATGGAGGAGCTGGTATCTGAGAGTGGAACAGGCTGTGTGTGTGGGTGATGGAGGAGCTGGTATCTGTGTGTAAGTGTGAAGAAGGAAGTGTGATGGAAAAAGTTTGAGGGGAAAAGCGTGAGCGTGTAAGTGTGAGATGGAAAGTGTGAGGGACAAAGAGAGAGTGGGAACGGGTTAAGCAGAAAGCAAGGTGGAAAGTGTGAGGGGACAGTGGTAGCACTTGCAGAAAGTGTGCTTCCTCTGTGAGAGTTCTGCTGTAAGATATGCAATCAATTTGTGTCTATTTTTTAATGGGCTGTCCAGGGTTGAGTTGTTGGGATGATATTGGGATTGGTGCCACTCACAGGGTGGGCCAGAGCTGACCGGTGATGAAGCGTGTCACTGAAGTCAATCTCTTTGCGTTGGAGCAGAGGTTAAAGGACCGCAGGAGGGGGGAAGGATAATCCCAAGTTTTACAAAGCTTGGTGGGAGAGGTGATCTGAAGGCTCAGTTATTAAATGCACCACCCAATGTGGGTACTGAGCCAGACAGACCAGAAGGTACGATACTCTGACTGTGCCAAGTCACCTGGTTTCACTGAGATGACAGTAGGGGTGCTACAACTTGCCCCAGTGTCCCTGATGTGTGGTGGGGAGTGGGGGGAGGGCGGGGTAAATCAGCCAGGGTTCCTCTCCTGGTTGCTGTCCACTGCTCCCTGCTGGAAGAGTGTGTGTGCACGTGGAGGCCTGGGTGAGAGCAGCTTCAGGCTCCACTGTGCTTCCTCCCATGGTCGAATGGCCTGCCGACACCCACGGCCCCCCGGGCTTCAAAGTGAAGTACGGTCACTTGGGGGCGAGGTGCCGGAGGGTGGGTGCCCATTTAAACCCGTAACCCAGTGAGAGTCAACACCTTCAGGAAAGGAGGGGTGGTACCATGGGAGGCACAAGCTGTGACTGTGACCGAGCAGGGACTGGGGGTGGGTGCCCAGAGAGCGTGGCTACTTTATCTCTCCAGCTACCTTATTAATAAATTATCACTTTAACTAAAATAAAATATATATATTCTTTATAAATTCATTACTAATCTTTGTTAGTTATTACATTCCGTATTCGAACAAAAGTGGGTGGGTTTTGGGTGGGGTGGGGTGGGGAAGTGTGACTGGGCGATAATGGGTAGTGTCGTCGGTGGAGGAACGCGGGGCGATTGGGTTAGGATTTCCCCCCCAGTGCGGGGAGGTGACAGCCAGGCCTTCAGTGAAGGCCATTCCCTGTGCAGAGGGCGAGCTTCATCCATAGGGAGAGAGAGAGAGGGAACAAAGAGAAAGGAGAGAAAGTAGAAAGCCAGAAAGAGGGGCGAGAGAGAGCGAGAAAGAATGAGAGGAGAGAAAGAGAGAATGAGAGAGGGTTGAAAGATGAGAGAACGGGAGAGAGAAAGATGAGAGAGAATGGGAGGGAGAGGAGAGAATGAGAGAAAGAGGGGAGAGGAAAGAGAGAATGAGATATCAGAGAGAGAGAGATGAGAGAAGTGAGAGAGAAAAAGAGAGAAAAGAGACAGGGACAGCGTGTGAGATACAGAGACAAGAAAAAGAGATAGCATGAGATAGAAGAGAGAAATAGAGATAGAAAGAGAATGGGGGGGGCGTGTGTGATTTTTTTTCAGTTTCTTTTGAACATTTATTAGTTATAAAAATATTGGGAGACGGGATAAGAAGGCGGTTTGACAGTCAAGCATCATTCAACCGGGTAATTAAGAGTCTGTTCGCTGTCCAATCGGTGCGTGGAGGCGGGACGGCGCGAGGATGGGCGTGTCGGGCAACCAATGGCAGGAGTGCGAGGGGGGGAGGGGGCGGGGCGGTTGGAGGTCACGTGCGATGAAACCTCCAGGGAATACGGCCAACCGGAGTTGTCAACCCAAGGCCCCCCTCTTTTGGTCATCGCGAGAACGTTGGGGAAAACACGGGGCAGCCGGTTTGTTTGATTTTTTTAAAAGAACAAAAAAACGCGCGCCCCCGGCGCTCTTTACAGTTTCAGATGCCAACCTCTGCGGGTAGGGCCACGCGGCACCTGGGATGGCACTGGCTGGATTAAGCCGCTGGTGCTGGTGAAGTTGGAGCTGGTGTTTTCTGAGGTAAGCCTCCTGGCCCGGCCCAGTCCAGTCAAGGCAGGCGGTCATCTTGGTCTGTCAAAAAGTTGGATTTCGAAGGCACCGGAAATGTCACCTCTTCGACTGTGCGTATCTTACAGCTTTTCCTTGTGATCAGTTGGGTTGCAGATACGGGGGTGGGGGGGTGATGGGGGAAGGCGGGAATGAAAAATAAAGGGAGATTCGAACTGATCATCTCCCCTCCCTCTACAGAAGGGCATTATAAGCTGAGTGCGGCTGATTTAACAAGTCACGTTAATACAAAAGCATCGCAGACGGTCACAATGCCAATGTTCTTGAGTCAGGCAAGGGTAGGTTGTGAACAGTAGGCTCTGGCAGTGCAGAAGGCTTTGGGACATGTGGATTCCATGCCAAGTCTTCCAGCAACTTGCCGTTTAAACATTCCTATGTCGGCCTGTGGCCAGGCACAGAGGAGTTAATCCAAGAATCAGGAAAGAAGGCTCGTCCAGGTGGCGTCCGGTTGATGGGACGCTTGCCTCTCTGAAGATCGGCTTGGCAATATTTTTTTTTTTTCTTTTTTCGCCCCCCCCCCCGCCCATCCTCTCCTGAAAGTCTTGTTGGCAGTTCGGGGAACCACAACCCAAGGATGTGGCTAAGTGCTTTGTCCATGGTGCAGAGTATCTCGATGTGCAAAAATGAAAAGTAATAACTTATTTCCTAAGTCCGGCTCCTGAGGCGAGTTGGCTGTAAGCTTGAAGGTGGGGGGCTGAAAAAAGAATTGTTTCTCAGTCGTAAACGTGGGTCGGATGAGGGGAGGCAGGGGGGGTGGAGCAGGGCGGTCGGTCGTATTCCCTCAATACTTCAGGAAGCGGAGGGGGAACGCCGGATATCAACAATCTGAAAGAAAAGGGAAGAAGGGAAACAAATTTAGACAGGCTGGTTACCATGGCAACAGGCTTGCCGGCTGCAGCAGGAATCAAGGCCCCGGCAAGATGAAAACAGTCGCGCGTCAGTCAATAACAAGGCCTCCAGTGTGGATGACTAACGAAATGATGCTACTGGGTAGGGTAGCATAGTGGTTATGTTACTGGGCTTAGCAATCCAGAAGCCTGGATTAATCATCCAGTAGACTCGAGTTCAAATCCCACCACGGCAGCTGGGGAATTTAAATTCAGTTAATTAAATAAATCTGAATAAAAAGCTAGTCTCAGTAATGGTGAACCATGAAACTACCGGATTGTCGTAAAAAACCCAGCTGGTTCACTAATGTCCCTTAGGGAAGGAAATCCTACCTGGCCTATATGTGACTCCAGACCCACAGCAATGTGGTTGACTCTTAATCTGCCCTGTGCCACTCAGTTGTAGTCAAGAAGGCAGCTCACCACCAACTTCTCAAGGGGCAATTAGGGATGGGCAATAAATACCGGCCTTGCCAGCGACGCCCACATCCCGAGAATGAATTAATAAAAAACGACATGCCAGTCCCTTGTTGCCAAGATAATGGTATCACAACAGCTCGCTCTGAGTACAGTACCAGGGTTAACTCGATGCAGTTGCCTTTTTTTTTAGATCGACGTGTTAAGCATCGCGTTACTCGAGGCAATCCCGTCTTAAACCAGATCGAAAAATAAAAGGCTTTAACAGCAAGGTTTCCAGAGTCAAGTCTTAGCGTTGCTGTCAGGCCCCAATAGAGACAGCGGACAATTCGAGCTACAGTCAAGGCCTTATCTTTGGAGCGTGCTCCAGTTATTTGAGGACCGATCCCGCCTCCATCTCCAGCAACAACAACTTGTATTTACAATAGCGCCTTTAACGTAGTAAAACGTCCCAAGGCGCTGCACAGGAGTATTGTAAGACAAGTAAAAAAAATCTGACACCGAGCCACCTAAGGAGAAATTAGGGACAGGTGACCAAAAGCTCGGCAACACGGTGGCATAGTGGTTAGCACTGTTGCCTCACAGCGCCAGGGACCCGGGTTCGAATCCGGCCTCGGGTGACTGTCTGTGTGGAGTTTGCACATTCTCCCCGTGTCTGCGTGGGTTTCCTCCGGGTGCTCCGGTTTCCTCCCACAGTCCAAAGATGTGCGGGTTAGGTTGATTTGGCTATGATAAATTGACCCTTAGTGTTAGGGGGGATTAAATACGTGGGGTTACGGGGATAGGGTGGGATATGTGTCGGTGCAGGCTCGATGGGCCGAAATGGCCTCTATCTGCACTGTGGCACGGCCGCCAATGGTTGAGTGATTATAATCAGGGATGCTCAAGAGGGCAGAATTAGAGGAGCGCAGATATCTCGAGGGGTTGTGGGGCTGGAGGGGATTACAGAGATGGGGAGGGGGGGGCGAGGCCGTGAAGGGATTTGAAAACAAGGATGAGAATTTTTAAATCGAGGCGCTGCTTAACCGGGAGCAACTCGAACTTTACTCGAAAGGCGGGGGGGGGGGGCGAAGATTTCAGGAAGACTACTTGAATATCATTCCCGAGAAACGGAGTCAAAGTAGAGTTTTAGTATTTCGGGATAGACTTATTTCGCTATTCAGGCTTTTGAGGCCGACATAAAGGCGGCACTAGGGGAGTTACAGCGGGAGGCGATGGAGGACAGGGAAGATGAACACATTAGGGAGGGGTTGCCAACCCTCCAGGATTGACCTGGAGACTCCAGGACACTGCTACGAGCAAACCTAGGAGAAAAATCACAGGGGGCATGAAACCAAACAGTGTTTTTTATTCTAATTTTCTTGAAAGGCGTTCATTAATTAGTTATAGAAATATTGGAGATGGGGAACAAGAGGCTGTTTTTGACTCAAGGTCAGCCAGTCGGGTAACCAAGAGCCTGTTTCCTTTTCTCATTGGCTGTGGGAAGGCGGGGCGGGGCGCCTGGAGGATGGACCAATGGCGGGAGTGATGGGGCGGGGCGGGGCGGGGCGAGGTCACGCGATGAAACCTCCAGGAATATGGCCGAGCAGAGTTGGCAAGCCTAACGGTAGGTGACAGGCAGGTCGAGATGTCAGCCTGTGGCTCAGTGGGTAGCACCCTCGCCTCTGAGTCAGAAGGCTGCGGGTTCAAGTCCCGCTCCAGAGACTTGAGCACAAAAATCTAGGCTGTGACGGTGCCAGTGCTGAGGGAGTGCTGCACTGTCGGAGGTGCCGTCTTTCGGATGAGACGATAAACCGAGGCCTCTATTGCTCTCTCAGGTGGACGTAAAAGATCCCACGGCCACTATTTTGAAGAAGAGCAGGGGGGGAGTTCTCCCCGGTGTCCTGGGGCCAATATTTATTCCTCAATCAACATCACTAAAAACAGATTATCTGGTCATTATCACATTGATGTTTGTGGGAGCTTGCTGTGCGCAAATTGGCTGCCGCATTTCCTACATTACAACAGGGACTGTACTTCATTGGCTGTGAAGCGCTTCAGGACAGCCTGAGGTTGTGAATGGCGCGGATATAAATGCAAGTCTTTCTTTTTTTTTTAGGCATCATCCTTGGCTCGGTGGCAGCACTCTTGCCTATTGTGGAAGTGGTGGGGGGGGGGGGCGGTGGGGGCGGGTGGCAGAGGATGGGAACTAAAATTTGCTTCAGATTTCAACGCTGCCCATTTTTAAAATAGGCTTTGCCTCAGATTTGTGAATCAGAATCTGTGCATTCTCCCAACAACAACCTGCATTTATACAGCGCCTGTAACGTCGTAAAACGTCCCAAGGCGCTTCACGAGAGCGTAAATCACGACGAAATTTGACACCGAGCTACATAAGGAGATATTAGGGACAGGTGACCAAAAGCATGGTCAAAGAGGTCGGTTTTAAGGAGCGTCTTAAAGGAGGAGAGAGAGGCGGAGAGGTTTGGGGAGGGAATTCCAGAGCTTGGGGCCTGGGCGGCTGAAGGCACGGCCATCAATGGTGGAGCGATGGAAATCGGGGGATGCACAAGAGGCCAGAATCAGAGGAACGCAGAGATCTCGGGGGGATTGTAGGGCTGGAGGAGGCTACAGAGATAGGGAGTGGGGGGGCGAGGCCATGGCGAGAGTTGAACAGGAGGGTGAGAATTTTAAAATCACAGCGTTCCCTTGCCCCCCGGGGCGGGGATGGGGACGACACAGAGCCTAAAGTGATACGACCGGATGGGCGGGAGTCGCTCTCATGTTGTGACAGGCCGTCTGCCCTAAGTAACTCATCACTGGGTTACAGAAGTCTCCTCGATTCGAAAGTTTTCATTTCTGCGAGCTCCTTCAGCCTTCAGTTCTCTGGCAAGGCGAAGGATCGCGACCATCATTTCTTAATTATAATCTGGTACACTCTGTGCTTCAATGTACAGTCAGCTTTCCTCGTCCAGCTGGCCGCTTGCCAATGCACTGTCCAAACTCGGCACTACAGCTGACAAACACCGTCACCAGCCCCCCACACACACACCCTCCCTCCAACCGCCCCCCACACCGCACCATCAAAAAAAAAACCCCAGGGGAAGGATGAAATATTCTCCGAATGGGACCCCTTTCCATCTACTGTGACGTTCTTGGTTTGCAGCTGTTTTTAAAGACAATATTTTAACATGTGACTTGGGCAAGCGTTTTTTTTCAAACACACACACACACACACACAGGCATTAACCTGTGCCGACGTGAAGAGATTTTCACGGGGCTCTCATCAGACAAGCATCCATTGGGCCGAGGGTGTGGTACCCCCCTCCTTCCCCGCCCACCCAATCATTTCAACTGTGCAAATTCGTTTGAAGTTTGAGACGTCCTGAGGTCATGAAAGGTGCTGTGTCAATGCCCCACTCTCACACTGAGCACAGAAACAGGCCATTCGGCCCAACTGGTCCGTGCCGGTGTTTATGCCCCACACCAGCCTCCTCCCGCCCCTCCTCCTCCCACCCCATCAGCATATCCTTCTTTTATTTATTTTTTTCTCTCTCTCACATGGCAGCTGTCTTTCATTCTGCCATTCACACTTCATCTAGAGCCACCTTTTGTTTCTTAACTTGTCCCATTACCATCTCCTTTGGCCTCGCACCATCTCTTAATGTCTCTTAATCTCTCCTGCCTTCCGCCCTCTCACAGACCTTCCCTTTTGCTCTTTCCTCCCCTCCCCCCTTTCCCTGCCCCTGCCCCTTGCTTAAAAACCTGTCCCATCTCCATCTTTTTCCAGTTCTGACGGAGGGTCATCGACCTGAAACGTTAACTCTGTTTCTCTCTCTCTCTCTCCACACACGCTGCCTGACCTGCTGAGTATTTCCAGCATTTTCTGATTTTATTACAGCAGATCCTTCTATTCCTTTCTCCCTCGCGTGTTTATCTAGCCTCCCCTTTAATGTAGCGATGCTATTCGCCTCAACCACTCCCTGTGGTAGCGAGTTCCACATCCTCACCGCTCTCTGGGTAAAGAAGTTTCTCCTGAATTCCCGGTTGGATTTATTAGTGACTATCTTTTATTTATGACCCCCCTAGTTCTGGTCTCCCCCCATCACGGTGGCATAGTGGTTAGCACTGTTGCCTCACAGCGCCAGGCACCCGGGTTCGAATCCGGCCTCGGTGTGACTGTCTGTGTGGAGTTTGCACATTCTCCCCGTGTCTGCGTGGGTTTCCTCCGGGTGCTCCGGTTTCCTCCCACAGTCCAAAGATGTGCGGGTTAGGTTGATTTGGCTATGATAAAATTGACCCTTAGTGTTAGGGGGATTAAATACGTGGGGTTACGGGGAATAGGGTGGGATATGTGTCGGTGCAGGCTCGATGGGCTGAAATGGCCTCTATCTGCACTGTGGGGATTCTGTGATCACAAGTGGAAACATCTCTACGTCTACCCTATTGAACCCCTTCACAATTTTAAGGATCCCTATCAGGTCACCCCCCCACCGCCCTCTCTCTGCTTGAGCTGTTTTCGTGCCACTAGATGATGGGAGATGGGTGCCGGGGAAGCGTTCCTGCTACTCTCTCTCTCTCTCTCGCCCTGGCCCACGGCCGTACGGGGGAACCCAATCCTCTCACCAATTGGTGTGCGGGGGGGGGGGGGGGGGGGGGGCTGGATTTGGCAGGTGGGAGTCGGGTCGCCGACTCAGGTCTTCCAGAGCCCTGGCTCGACAAAGCTTTGGTGGAACAAAAAAACACCCGCTGCTGAGATTCTCACTGGGGCGGGCGGATTCGGCGAGTGGGGCTGGTGAAGCAAAAGGAAAGACTTGATTGTCTCCAGCGCCTTTCGCCACCTCAGGACGTCCCAAGGCGCCTCACAGCCAATGAAGTGCATTTTTTTTGGAGTGTAGTCGCCGTTGTAATGTAGGAAACGCCGCAACCAATTTGCGCACAGCAAGCTCCCACAAACAGCAATGTGATGATGACCAGATCATCTGTTTTTAGTGATGTTGGTTGAGGGATAAATATTGGTCCCAGGACACCGGGGAGAACTTCCCCCTGCTCTTCCTCCAATAGTGGCCGTGGGATCTTTTACGTCCACCTGAGAGAGCAGACGGGGGGCTCGGTTTAACGTCTCGTCCGAAAGACGGCACCTCCGACAGTGCGGCGCTCCCTCAGTACTGGCACTGGGAGCGTCAGCCTGAGATTTTTGTGCTCGAGTCTCTGGAGTGGGACTGGAACCCACGACCTCCCGACTCTAGAAGGGAGCGTGCGGCCCACTGAGCCACGGCTGACGCTTAAAAATAGCCTTTGCGCTGAAAGAGATACAAGTTTATATATAAAACCGTTAAGTATATACCCAGCTAAATCTGTATGAGATTCATGGAAAGTGAGGGCTTTAGTTAAACGGACAGCCGTACATACACCACATGAATGAAACACTATCTGACACAAGGCCCTGAATTATGGGATGTTTCTAGCATGTGTCATGATTTCTGTTTTGAGTTAATGGACATACTTGGGATTCTTATTGGGTATTTGAAACAATTCGGGCCTGCTGAAGGCTTTGCCCACTATTTCCCACTTTAACTGCTTGATTGCACGGTGTAAGTCGCACATAAGGGTTGCCAAAAAAAAGAATTGAAATAGTGGCCGTGGGATCTTTTAGGTCCGCCTGAGAGGGCAGATGAGGCCTCCGTTTATCGCCTCATCCGAAAGCCGGCACCTCCGACAGTGCAGCACTCCCTCAGTACTGGCACTGGGAGTGTCGGCCTGGATTTTGGGCTCGAGTCTCTGGAGTGGGGACTCGAACCCACGACCTTCTGACTCAGAGGTGGGAGAGAGCGACCCACTGAGCCAGGGCGGACAGAGAGAGAGAGAGAGAGAGGTTAGATGTGAGAGAGGGGGACTGGGTTGGTTTAAACCGGGAACAGAGGGAAGGATAGGACAGGGTTAATATAAAATGTCGGGCTGCAGTATGGCGCAGTGAGGATTGGGTATCATGAAAGGATTAGAGTGTTCCTAATTCTCCGAGACATTCCTGCCGGAACATTCGACAAGGGAAACTGGGTCTCCAGTTTGTCTCTCACCACCCTCACTGCGGGCCCCACTCATTTCTGATTCTTGGAATCAGAGGCAAGACAACTGACAAGAATTATTTATTTTTCTCTCTTGACGCAAATGTTTGTCAAACTGCAGTTAGAAATTGCACGGGCAGCAGTGAGGTGGGGGGGGAGGGGGGGCGGGGCGGTGGCGAGCGGGGTTGGTGGTGCGGACTGAATCTGGGGCGTAGAGGAAGGTGGGTGGGGGGGGGGGCTGGCGGGTGGAGAACAGAGAACTGAAAGCAAAGATCTGGTGAATGCTCAGTGGCTCTCTGACCGCCCCCCCCCTTTCCCACAGCCCAGCGCCTCTCCCAACCAGTGCCCCCACCCCCACCAGCACGCTCACCCCCTCCCCGCCCCCCCCACCCACTATCAGCCCGATTGCTGTTCCTCCTGTTATACAGCCCGTCAGTGGATATCCAATGGGGTAGGCCATAGATAGAAACATCGAAAAATAGGAGCAGGAGTAGGCCATTCAGCCCTTCGAGCCTGCTCTGCCATTCAATATGACCATTGTTGATCCTCCATCTCAATACCATATTCCCGCGCTCACCCCATACCCCTTGATGCCTTTTGTGTCTAGAAATCTATCTCCTTCTTAAATATATTCAGTGACAAGGCCTCCACAGTCTTCTGTGGTGGAGAATTCCACAGGTTCACCACCCTCTGAGTGAAGAAATTTCTCCTCATCTCAGTCCTAAATGTCCTACCCCGTATCCTGAGACTGTGACCCCTCGTTCTACACCCCCCCAGCCAGGGGAAACATCCTCCCTGCATCCAGTCTGTCTAGCCCTGTCAGAATTTTATACGTTTCCACGAGATCCCCTCTCATTCTTCTAAACTCTAGTGAATACAGGCCGAGTCGACCCAATCTCTCCTCATACGACAGTGCTGCCATCCCAGGAATCAGTCAGGTGAACCTTCGCTGCACTCCCTCTATGGCAAGTATATCCTTTCTTAGGTAAGGAGACCAAAACTGCACACACTACTCCAGGTGTGGTCTCGCCAAGGCCCTGTATAACTGTAGTAAGACATCCTTGCTCCTGTACTCAAATCCTCTTGCAATGAAGGCCAGCATACCATTTGCCTTCCTAACTGCTTGCTGCACCTGCATGTTTGCTTACAGTGACTGGTGTACAAGGACACCCAGTTCCCTTTGTACATCAACATTTCCCAATCTATCACCATTTAAATAATACTCTGCCTTTCTGTTTTTCCTACCGAAGTGGATAACTTCACAGTTATCCATGTTATGCTGCATCTGCCGTGTAATTGCCCAGTCTATCCTAGCATGCAACTGCAATGAGTGACAGTACCTGGGCACCGGGATGACTCACTGACTCCGAGAGATACAGGCCACACCTCGACCACAGGCTGCTGTCAGCAATCAGCTCAAAAATTGATAGGTATATTGATTCATCTGCCTTCACAGACTTCCCACCACCTTACCCAATGTTCTCGCTGACCTACATTGGCTTCCGATTCACAGACGCCTCAAATTTAAAATTCTCATCCTTGTTTTCAAATCCCTCCGTGGCCTCGCCCCCTCCCTATCTCTCCCACCTCCTCCAGCACCAGAACCCTCCGAGATCTCTGCGCCCCTCCAATTCTGGCCTCTTGCGCATCCCCCGATTTTTGTCGCCCCCACCATTGGCGGCCGTGCCTTCCGCTGCCGAGGCCCCGAAGCTCTGGAATTCCCTCCCTAAACCTCTCCGCCTCTCTCCTCCTTTAAAGACGCTCCTTCAAATCTATTTCTTTGACCAAGCTTTCGGTCGCCTGTCATAATACAGACTGCATCTGACACATTAGACCCCCTGTGACCCCACCTCATTGTCTTAGTTGTATCTTGCTATGTCTTTGATATAATGCCTTCCTGACTGGCCTGACTGTCTCTCTGCCGAGGTGTGATGAAAGGCAGTCAGAAAGATTTACTGTAGTCGTCTGGCATTGTTCTCTGCACAGGCATTGTTCTCTGTCTATATATGCTGTGCCCATTTGTATTTCTTCACTTCACCTGACGATGGAGCAGCGCTCCGAAAGCTTGTGATTTCAAATAAAACTGTTGGACTATAACCTGGTGTTGTACGACTTCTCACTTTTGTCCACCCCAGTCCAACACCGGCATCTCCGCATCATAATATCTCCTGACGTGGCTCGGTGTCAAGTATTTGTCTGCTGCTTACGTGCCTGTGAGGAGTCTCGGGGCGTTTTACTACGTTAAATGAATGCGAGTTGCTGCTGTTAGCCTTGTCGGAAAGCCCGCGGAGATCGGGCGAGGGAGGCGGTGCGGGGTGGTGGAGGGGGAAATCGGACGGAGCAGCGAAGCCAACTCGAGTCGCACAGCCTGGCTCTCTGGACTCACGCAAAGAATGGCCACCTGGGGGAGAGAGGGACTCACAGTGCAGGTTAGCGGATTCGGGGCGGGGGTTAGGGGAGCAGGGAAGGAAAGAGAAATAGATATGGGGAGGCCGTTTTTCTTTAATCAATCTGCAATAACAGCGTCCCCGCCCCCCCCCCCCCCCCCCCCCCCCCCACCCCGAAACATGCACCCCTTGGGACTTTGGCAGCAAGGGGCTGGTCAAATGTCCGTCGAAAATTGACATAAAGATAAACGTTGGACACTAAATGAGCCTCTTTCGGCTGGCCGTTATTTTTAAGTTCAAGCCTTTAAATAGTTTAAACTTTTTTTTTTAATCAAACGGCGGGCTGGGTCAGAACGACAGCGAGAGACATTTCAGCCACGCAGGGCACTCAACGAGAAGGGAGACTCGGCTCCTGTAACCTTTACAGTCTATGGAAACGACAGCTGTTAATGTGTGACTCGGCACCGAGCCCACAGCTGCTGTCGCTCGACTAACGCCAGCCTCAAGCAGCAACAGGGCTTTGCACCATTAGTTTTTCTTTATAGTGCTCATCAGGGTCTAAACACCTTCCGCTGTGGGCACCCAACAGCCAATTTCACACACTCCCAGGGCTGCACCAGCACGGGTTAGATACAGAGTAAAGCTCCCTCGACACTGTCCCGTCAAACACTCCCAGGGCAGCACCAGCACGGGTTAGATACAGAGTAAAGCTCCCTCTACACTGTCCCATCACACACTCCCAGGGCAGGTACAACACGGGTTAGATACAGAGTAAAGCTCCCTCTACACTGTCCCATCAAACACTCCCAGGGCAGGTACAACACGGGTTAGATACAGAGTAAAGCTCCCTCTACACTGTCCCATCAAACACTCCCAGGGCAGGTACAACACGGGTTAGATACAGAGTAAAGCTCCCTCTACACTGTCCCATCAAACACTCCCAGGGCAGGTACAGCACGGGGTTCAATACAGAGTAAAGCTCCCTCTACATTGTCCCATCAAACACTCCCAGGGCAGGTACAACACGGGTTAGATACAGAGTAAAGCTCCCTCTACACTGTCCCATCAAACACTCCCAGGGCAGGTACAGCACGGGGTTCGATACAGAGTAAAGCTCCCTCTACACTGCCCCATCAAACACTCCCAGGGCAGGTACAGCACGGGGTTAGATACAGAGTAAAGCTCGCTCTACACTGTCCCGTGCCTCTTCTCCAGTTAGGAAGTAGCTCGCTAATTGATCTGTGTTGAATCGGTGTCAGGTCCCACACATGCCGTCCCATGGGCTCTCCGGGGTAGATTTTCAGCTTGCGGGCTGGGGGTAAAACAGGTGACTCGGATACGCCTGTTACAGACACAGCCTGCTTTTAATCTCCAGAGATTCCCTCGGGCCGCCAATCCGCAATGCCCGGGGGGGGGGGAAGTTGAAAATCTACCCGATCCGAGTGTTATTTCGGGGCTGAAGTTCCGTGCCGTGGTGGAATATGGCCCTGGCCGGAAGTGTCATGTGCTCACGGCATCCATTTTCCTGGGGCCGGCTCGCTTATACTGCCAGGAGGCCGTGGTCAGGGTAATGCACGCCGCCAGCCCATAATTTTCCAATCACGTGAAAACCCGATTTCCCGAAAGGCACTCTTGCGTCCCCAGAAAACTGAACCGGAAAATATTAACAACTCGCTTTTCTATAGCGCCTTTAACATAGTAAAACGTCCCAAGGCGCTTCACAGGAGCGTTAGCAGACAAACATTGACACCGAGTCACATCAGGAGATATTAGGACAAGTAAGCTTGGTCAAGGAGGTTAATTTTAAAGAGCATCTTAAAGCCGGAGGGAGAGGCGGAGAGGTTTAGGGAGGGAATTCCAGAGCTTAGGACCTCGGCAGCTGAAGGCACGGCCGGCAACGGTGGGGCGATGGAAATCGAGGATGCGCAAGAGGCCAGAATTGGAGGAGCGCAGAGATCTCGGAGGGGTTGTCGGGCTGGAGGAGGTTGCAGAGATAGAGAGGGGCGAGGCCGTAGAGGGATCTGAACACGAGGTGAGAATTTTAAAATCGAGGCCTTGCCAGACCGGGAGCCAATGTAGGTCAGCGAGCACAGGGGGGGGTCATAGAGTTATACAGCACAGAAAGAGGCCCTTCGGCCCATCCTGTCCGTGCCGGCCATCAAGCCCTGTCTATTCTAATCCCATTTTCCAGCACTTGGTCCATAGCCTTGTATGCTACGGCGTTTCAAGTGCTCATCTAAATGCTTCTTGAATGTTGAGGGTTCCTGCCTCTACCACCCTTTCAGGCAGTGAGTTCCAGATTCCAACCACCCTCTGGGTGAAAAAGTTTTTCCTCAAATCCCCTCAACCTCCTGCCCCTTACCTTGAAACTATGTCCCCTGGATATTGACCCCTCTACTAAGGGGAAAAGTTCCTTTCTATCTACCCTATCTATGCCCCTCATAATTTTGTACACCTCAATCAGGTCCCGTCCCCCCCTCAGCCTTCTCTGCTCGAAGGAAAACAACCCCAGCCTGTCCAGTCTCTCTTCATAGCTGAATCGCTCCAGCCCAGGTAACATCCTGGTGAATCTCCTCTGCACCCTCTCCAATGCAATCACATCCCTCCTATAGTGTGGCGACCAGAACTGCACACAGTATTCTAGCTGTGGCCTAACTAGCGTTTTGTACAGCTCCATCATAACCTCCCTGCTCTTATATTCTATGCCTCGGCTAATGAAGGCAAGTATCCCATATGCCTTTTTAACCACCTTAGTCTACCTGTCCTGCTGCCTTCAGGGATCTATGTACATGCACACCAAGGTCCCTCTGATCCTCTGTCCTTCCTCGGGTCCTACCATTCATTGTGTATTCCTTTGCCTTGTTAGTCCTCCCAAAATGCATCACCTCACACTTTTCAGGGTTAAATTCCATTTGCCACTGTTCTGCCCATCTGACCAACCCGTCTATATCGTCCTGCAGCCTGAGGCTTCCCTCCTCGTTTTTGCCACTCCACCAATTTTCGTGTCATCTGCGAACTTACTGATCATACCTCCTACATTCATATCTAAATCATTAATGCACGCTACAAACAGCAAAGGACCCAGCACCAATCCCTGCGGTACACCACTGGACACAGGCTTCCAGTCACAAAAACAATCTTCGACCATCACCCTCTGCCTCCTGCCACGAAGCCAATTTTGGATCCAATGTGCCAAATTGCCCTGGATCCCATGGGCTCTTACCGTCTGTGAAGGGTGAACGGGTCTTGGTGCGAGTTCGGATACGGGGCAGCAGAGTTTTGGAGGAGCTCAAGTTTACAAAGGGTGGAAGTTGGGAGGGCAGCCAGGGGAGCGTCGGAATAGTCGAGTCTGGAGGGGACAAAGGCACAGACGAGGGTTTCAGCAGCGGGTGAGCTGAGGCAGGGGCGGAGACAGGCGATGTTACGGAGGTAGAAGTAGGTGGTCCCGCCGATGGGAGTGGATATGGATATCCACCATTACGAAATTATCCAGAGCTCCGAGCGCAGATTAGGTCTGTTGGGAGGGAACCGGCGAAATGGGTGGTTGGGTTTTGGCAATCTGTGGAGTGTGTGCGCGCCATTTAAAGGAACATGGTCCCTTTGAGCGCTGCTTGGGGGGAGAGGGAGGGAAATTCCACTTTTAAGCAAGGTGGAGAGGAGAGAAGGAAGAGGGAGGCAAAATAACATCAGGTGAAAGGTTGGTGGACGGTTTGTCAGAAGAACCCGTCACAGCGTGACGCGGCACGGAAGGAGGCGTGGCAGGTGGACGGAGGGTAGCGCTACCCAGTTGGCTGTACCCGCCAACCCATTCCTGCAGCTTCCCGCACCCCCCCCCCCCCCCCATTATTGGCAGTGACCCTGCTAAACCCCTGTCTTCTCAGGCTCTGAGTCCAACGGGGAGGCAGACGCAGAGAGCTGCGTCTTCTTTTGCAACAGGAGGAGGCCCTTCAGCCCCTCGAGCCTGTTCCGCCATTTAATGAGATCATGGCTGATCTGTACCTCAACTCCATCCACCCGCCTTGGCTCCATATCCCTTGATTACCCGGGGGCTACCGTGAGGTTAAGTGGAGGTGTTCAAAATCAAGAGGGGTTTTGATTAGAGTGGTTAAGGGGAAACTGTTTCCAGTGGCAGGAGGGTCGGTAACCAGAGGACACAGATTTAAGATAAGTGACAAAAGAACCAGAGGGGGGGAGATGAGAATTTTTTTTTATGCAGCGAGTTGTTGTGATCTGGAAAGCGCTGCCTGAAAGGGCGGTGGAAGCAGAGTCAACAGTAACTTTCAAAAGGGAATTGGATAAATACTTGAAAAGGAAAAATTTGCAGGGCTGTGGGGAAAGAGCAGGAGGGGAGTGGGACTAATTGGAGAGCTCTTTCAAAGAGCCGGCACAGGCACGACAGGCCTCCTTCTGTGCTGTATCATTCTATGATTGCAGTCATGTTAGTGCTCATCTGTCATCTCACCTGCACAGGGCTGGAATGTCATGGTGTAACTGAAGGTAGAGGGTCAACACGACACTCCTGCTGTTATACAGCCCAAAGGAATGAGGACAATCTGTGGAATGTTTCCAAAGTAAAGGTTTCAGCCCTGGGCCCTGTTGGGGAGGGGCAAAGGTATGTTCGCAGCACAGTACGGTTTTAGCTACTCGATTTTCTCCCCTTTTGCTCCTGAAGGTGCCGACTCTTGTTGGGTGCAATTGTACAGTCACTGGGAGTGTTTGATGGGACAGTGTAGAGGGAGCTTTACTCTGTATCTAACCCATGCTGTACCTGCCCTGGGAGTGTTTGATGGGACAGTGTAGAGGGAGCTTTACTCTGTATCTAACCCATGCTGTACCTGCCCTGGGAGTGTTTGATGGGACAGTGTAGAGGGAGCTTTACTCTGTATCTAACCCATGCTGTACCTGCCCTGGGAGTGTTTGATGGGACAGTGTAGAGGGAGCTTTACTCTGTATCTAACCCGTGCTGTACCTGCCCTGGGAGTGTTTGATGGGACAGTGTAGAGGGAGCTTTACTCTGTATCTAACCCGTGCTGTACCTGCCCTGGGAGTGTTTGATGGGACAGTGTAGAGGGAGCTTTACTCTGTATCTAACCCGTGCTGTACCTGCCCTGGATGTGTTTGATGGGACAGTGTAGAGGGAGCTTTACTCTGTATCTAACCCGTGCTGTACCTGCCCTGGGAGTGTTTGATGGGACAGTGTAGAGGGAGCTTTGCTCTGTATCTAACCCGTGCTGTACCTGCCCTGGGAGTGTTTGATGGGACAGTGCAGAGGGAGCTTTACTCTGTATCTAACCCGTGCTGTACCTGCCCTGGATGTGTTTGATGGGACAGTGTAGAGGGAGCTTTACTCTGTATCTAACCCGTGCTGTACCTGCCCTGGGAGTGTTTGATGGGACAGTGTAGAGGGAGCTTTGCTCTGTATCTAACCCGTGCTGTACCTGCCCTGGGAGTGTTTGATGGGACAGTGTAGAGGGAGTTTTACTCTGTATCTAACCCCGTGCTGTACCTGCCCTGGGAGTGTTTGATGGGACAGTGTAGAGGGAGTTTTACTTTGTATCTAACCCGTGCTGTACCTGCCCTGGGAGTGTTTGATGGGACAGGGTAGAGGGAGTTTTACTCTGTATCTAACCCGTGCTGTACCTGCCCTGGGAGTGTTTGTGGGACAGTGTAGAGGGAGCTTTACTCTGTATCTAACCCCGTGCTGTACCTGCCCTGGGAGTGTTTGATGGGACAGGGTAGAGGGAGCTTTACTCTGTATCTAATCCATGCTGTACCTGCCCTGGGAGTGTTTGATGGGACAGGGTAGAGGGAGCTTTACTCTGTATCGAAACCGTGCTGTACCTGCCCTGGGAGTGTTTGATGGGACAGTGTAGAGGGAGCTTTACTCTGTATCTAACCCCGTGCTGTACCTGCCCTGGGAGTGTTTGATGGGACAGGGTAGAGGGAGCTTTACCCTGTATCTGTGTCAGCCATGGATCAGTGGGTAGCACTCTCACCTCTGAGTCAGAAGGTCGTGGGTTCAAGCCCAACTCCAAAGACTTGAGCACATAATCTGGGCCGACACTCTCAGTGCAGCTCTCTCACTTCTGAATCAGTCGGTTGTGGGTTTATGTCCCACTCCAGAGACTGGAGCACATAAATCTAGGCTGACACTCCAGTGCAGTGCTGAGGGAGTGCTGCACTGTCGGAGGTGCTGTCTTTCGGCTGAGACGTTAAACCGAGGCCCCGTCAGCTGTCTCAGGTGGACTTAAAAGATCCCACGACACTATTTCGAAGTCCTGGCTGATATTCATCCCTCAATCATCATCACTAAAACAGATGATCTGGTCATTATCACATTGCTGTTTGTGGGAGCTTGCTGTGCGCAAATTGGCTGCCGCGTTTCCTACATTACAACAACGACTGCACTTCAAAAAAGTACTTCATTGGCTGCATAGCGTTGAGGTAAAAGGCATAATAGAGCTGCAAGTCTGCCTTTTTCCTTTTTATCTCTCACTTTCTGTACCTGACACTGGGTGCCTGTAATGGAAAGTGTTCCAATCTCTAGTACTGACATCCCTCCCATGTGATGAACACCAAATAGGAACATATAACTGACAGTTGATGATAGGAAAAAACATCACACACACAGATATACACACACGTGTGTGTCCTCTTCTCTTAGGCAGTCCCTCGGAACCGAGGATGACTTGCTTCCACATTAAAAATGAGTTCTCAGGTGACTCATGAGTCCAGTGCGGGATCTACAGTCTCTGTCACAGGCGGGGCAGACGGTGGTTGAAGGGGCGGGTGGGTGTGGGGTGCTTGGGTTGACGTGCGCGCCTTCCGCTGTTTGCGTTGGGCTTCCACTTGCTCCCGGCGAAGAGGCTCGAGGTGTTCGGCGCCTTCCCGGATGCTTCTCCTCCACTTTGTGCGGTCTTGGGCCAGGGATTCCCAGGTGTCGGTGGGGATGTTGCACTTTTTCAAGGAGGCTTTGAGGGTGTCGTTGAAACGTTTCCTCTGCCCACCTGGGGCTCTCTTGCCGTGTCAGAGCTCCGAGTAGAGCACTTGTTTTGGGAGTCTCGTATCGGGCATGCGGACGATGTGACCCGTCCATCGGAGCTGATTGAGCGTGGTCAAAGTTTTGATGCTGGGAATGTTGGCCTGAGCGTAAACACTGACGTTGGTGCGCCTATCCTGCCAATGGATTTGCAGGATCTTGCGGAGGCAGCGTTGGTGGTACCTCTCCAGTGCTTTGAGGTGCCTGCTGTACATGGTCCATGTCTCTGAAGCATACAGGAGGGCGGGTATCACTGCTGCTCTGTAGACCATGAGCTCAGTGCCGGGTTTGAGATCCTGGTCTTCAAACACTCTCTTCCTCAGGCGACCGAAGGCTGCACTGGCACACTGAAGGCAGTGTTGGACTTCGTCATCGACGTCTGCCCTTGTTGACAGTAGGCTCCCGAGGTATGGAAAATGGTCCACGTTGTCCAAGGCCTTGTCGTGGATTTTGATAATCGGGGGGCAGTACTGTGTGGCGGGGGCAGGTTGGTAGAGGACCTTTGTCTTACGAATGTTTAGTGTAAGGCCCATGCTCTCGTACGCTTCGGTGAGGGACATATACAGACTAACTCATATATATCACATACACCAAGAGGTACACATAGACACATATACATATCTCACATATAAAAGAAAGAATTGCATTTATCTAGCGCCTTTCATGACCTCAGGACATCCCAAAGCACTTTACAGCCAATGAAGTACTTTCTGAAGTGTGGTCACTGTTGTAATGTAGGAAATGCAGCATCCAATTTGCGCACAGCAAGCTCCCACAAACAGCAATGTGACAATGACCAGACAAAAATCTGTTGTTTTAGTGATGTTGCTTGATGGGTAAATATTAGCCAGAACACCGGGGAGAACTCCCCTGCTCTTCTTCCAAATAGTGGCCGTGGGATCTTTTACATGAGGGAGCTGACGGGGCCTCGGTTTAACGTCTCATCCGAAAGACGGCACCTCCGACAGTGCAGCGCTCCTTCAGTACTGGCACTGGGAGTGTCAGCTGAGATTTTGTGTTCAAGTCTCTGGAGTGGGACTGGAACCCACGACTTTCTGATTTGGAGGCGAGAGAGTGCGACCGACTGAGCCACAGCTGACACACATATAGATAACAGATAGGCACACACATCAGATATACAGACACACCCACATACATATTACATACACACACAAATACATATCACGTTTGTACACATAACTGCACAAATATACACAGGCACACGTACACAGTTATACACAGAGAGACACACCACTGTCAACTTATCCCACTACAGCATCCAAACAGAGAGAGCCAATGACTGCCGCTTGGACTGGGGCATCACCTGGAACATCCCTCCTCTCCACGTGAGAGTAAAGGACTCCAGGGGAAATCAAAGGTGGAAATACAGGACAGGAGGGCGCTGAAACAGTGGGGGGCCTGATCAAGGCTGCAGCAGATTTGACAAGAACTCTGTCGCTTTGATACATTCAGCTTCAGATAACAAGCAAATCTCCATCCCATGGCCCAGTTAATCGTTCAAACAGTGAGGCAAAGCTGTGAGCAACAGGCAGACATTTTACCCCAAATTAATCAGACGTCGAAATGATTTACTCCTTTCTGCACTGAACAAGGCAGGGGGTGAAATTACGTTCAATGACCCCAACATTAAACACTAAATAATTAGTCACACCTTGTACCTGGTGCAGGGATTCTATCAATGGGAGTGAATGGGAAGGGGTTTGCTCCATTGGGATTCTGTACAATGGGAGAGAATGGGAAGGGGTTTGCTCCATTGGGATTCTGTACAATGGGAGAGAATGGGAAGGAGTTTGATCCATTGGGATTCTGTACAGTGGGAGTGAATGGGAAGGGGTTTGGTCCATTGGGATTCTATACAGTGGGAGTGAATGGGAAGGAGTTTGATCCATTGGGATTCTGTACAATGGGAGTGAATGGGAAGGAGTTTGATCCATTGGGATTCTGTACAGTGGGAGTGAATGGGAAGGGGTTTGGTCCATTGGGATTCTAAATGAAGGGAGTGAATGGGAAGGGGTTTGGTCCATTGGGATTCTATACAATGGGAGTGAATGGGAAGGGGTTTGGTCCATTGGGATTCTATACAATGGGAGTGAATGGGAAGGGGTTTGGTCCATTGGGATTCTATACAATGGGAGTGAATGGGAAGGGGTTTGGTCCATTGGGATTCTATACAATGGGAGTGAATGGGACGAGGTTTGGTCCATTGGGATTCTAAATGAAGGGAGTGAATGGGAAGGGGTTTGGTCCATTGGGATTCTATACAATGGGAGTGAATGGGAAGGGGTTTGGTCCATTGGGATTCTGTACAATGGGAGTGAATGGGAAGGGGTTTGGTCCATTGGGATTCTGTACAGTGGGAGTGAATGGGAAGGGGTTTGGTCCATTGGGATTCTGTACAGTGGGAGTGAATGGGAAGGGGTTTGGTCCATTGAGATTCTGTACAATGGGAGTGAATGGGAAGGGGTTCGGTCCATTGGGATTCTGTACAGTGGGAGTGAATGGGAAGAGATTTGGTCCATTGAGATTCTGTACAATGGGAGAGAATGGGAAGGAGTTTGGTCCATTGGGATTCTGTACAATGGGAGTGAATGGGAAGGAGTTTGGTCCATTGGGATTCTGTACAATGGGAGTGAATGGGAAGGGGTTTGGTCCATTGGGATTCTATACAATGGGAGAGAATGGGAAGGGGTTTGGTCCATTGGGATTCTATACAATGGGAGAGAATGGGAAGGGGTTTGGTCCATTGGGATTCTGTACAATGGGAGTGAATGGGAAGAGGTCTGGTCCATTGGGATTCTATACAATGGGAGTGAATGGGAAGGGGTTTGGTCCATTGGGATTCTGTATAGTGGGAGTGAATGGGAAGGGGTTTGGTCCATTGCGATTTTATGCAATGGGAGTGAATGGGAATGGGTTTGGTCCATTTGGATTCTGAACAATGGGAGAGATTTTTGTGTGACCACCTCTGTCGGCCGGGAGGGAGCCAGTGTGAGCCACGCACTTGGCCGATGGGATTGGTCCGAGGCCTGGCCAATTCTCAGGCCGAATGCCAGTTTCCAAACAGCAACATCAGACCTTAGGCTGGTACAACCAGCCTCCCCAATGTCAGGGCAAGGAGCCACCTCCTCCCTCCCCCCACCACCCCCCTGATAGTCCTGGCCCTGAGTGGGGCCACGGCCCAGGTTGTATTGTAAATGGTGCCCTTGCCCCCCCCTCCCCCCCACCCCCCCTAATGTCAGTGAGCCCAGCCTGGGGATTTTGGACAGGGATTGAGGCCGAGCCCAGAGTGGCGGGTGGAAGCCCCTTGCCCTGCTTCAGTTCTGCCCAGTGGAAGATCTGGGCCATGGACTCTCAGAACGTCCAGCAGCATTGGTAGCCTGCGGCAAAACGGCAGCAACGTCGGGTAGAGGCTTCAAACACACCTCTCTGGGCCGAAGACGGTTTTGGGGGTCCTAACTGACATTGGGATACAGGTCTAATGGCAGCTGGTACCCCAATCAAGAGAGCGACCGTCTGCCTCCACGGCCCCGGACCCTGTGGTCGATTGTAACACTCTGCCTCACAATATATATTAATGATCTAGACAAGGGTATTGGATGTAATATCTCTAAGTTTGCAGATGACACAAAGCTGGGTGGGCGTGTGTGCTGTGAGGAGGATGCAGAGAAACTCCAGTATGATTTGGACAGGTTGGGTGATTGGGCAGATGCATGGCAGATGCAGTATAATGTGGATAAATGCGAGGTTATCCACTTTGGTGGCAAAAACAGGAAGGCAGATTATTATCTGAAAGGCAATAGATTGGGAAAAGGGGAAGTGCAACGAGATCTGGGAGTCCTTGTGCACCAGTCACTGAAGGTAAGCATGCAGGTGCAGCAGGCGGTTAAGAAGGCAAATGGTATGTTGGCCTTCATAGCGAGAGGATTCGAGTACAGGAGCAAGGATGTCTTGCTGCAGTTGTACAAGGCCTTGGTGAGACCACACCTTGAGTATTGTGTGCAGTTTTGGTCGCCATATCTGAGGAAGGATGTTCTTGCCATGGAGGGAGTTCAGCGAAGATTCACCAGACTGATACCTGGGATGGCAGGAATGACATATGAAGAGAGATTGGGTCGATTAGGCTTATATTCGCTAGAGTTTCAAAGAATGAGAGGGGATCTCATTGAAACTTATAAAATTCTAACAGGACTAGACAGACTAGATGCAGGAAGGATGTTCCCGATGGCGGGGGAGTCCAGAACCAGGGGTCACAGTCTAAGGATAAGGGGTAAGCCATTTAGGACTGAGATGAGGAGGAATTTCTTCACCCAGAGAGTGGTGAACCTGTGGAATTCTCCACCACAGAAGGCAGTTGAGGCCAATTCATTAAATATATTCAAGAAGGAGATAGATATATTTCTTAAGGCTAAAGGGATCAAGGGATATGGGGAGAAAGTAGGGACAGGGTACTGAATTTGGATGATCAGCCATGATCTCATTAAATGGCGGAGCAGGCTCGAGGGGCCGAATGGACTACTCCTGCTCCTATCTTCTACGTTTCTATGCCTCTGTCCTAGTTGACATCAGCTCAACATCAACAACTTGCATTTAGCTAGTGCCTTTAACATAGTAAAAGGCCCCCAGGGCGTTTCACAGCAGCGTTATCAAACAATATTTGACACCGAGCCAAATAATAAGGTATTAGGACAGGCGACCAAAAGCTTGGTCAAAGAGGTAGATTTTTAAGGAGCATCTTAGAGGAGAGAGAGGCGAAAAGGTTTAGGGCGGGAATTCCAGAGCTTAGGGCCTAGGCAGCTGAAGGCACGGCCGCCAATGGTGGAGCGATGGAAATCGGGGGGGAGGCACAAGAGGCCAGAATTGGAGGAGAGCAGAGATCTCGGAGGGTTGTACGGCTGGAGGAGGTGACAGAGAGCAAGAGGCCAGAATTGGAGGAGCGCAGAGATCTCGGAGGGTTGTAGGACTGGAGGAGGTGACAGAGAGCAAGAGGCCAGAATTGGAGGAGCGCAGAGATCTCGGAGGGTTGTAGGACTGGAGGAGGTGACAGAGAGCAAGGGGCCAGAACTGAAGGCATGGATGGGAGATCAAACCAGAGACCTTCTTGGTTTAGTAAAAGGAAAGACTTGCCTTTATACAGAGCCTTTCATGACCTCAGGATGTCCTGAAGCGCTTTACAGCCAATGAAGCACTTCTGACGTTGTAATCACTGTTGTAATGTGGAAAACACGGCAGCCAATTTGCGCACAGCAAGCTCCCGCAAACAACAATGAGATAAATGACCAGATAATCTGTTTTGGTGATGTTGGTTGAGGGATAAATATTGGCCCCTGGACACCGGGGAGACCTCGCCTGTGTCAGCCTCGATTGTTTGCTCAAGTCTCTGGAGTGGCACTACGAACAACAACAACGTGCATTTATATAGCACCTTTAACGTAGTAACACGTCCCAAGGCACTTCACAGGACCGATTATCAGACAAAAATCTGACACCAAGTCACATAAGGAGAAATTAGGGCTGATGGCCAAAAGTTTGGTCGAAGAGGTAGGTTTTAAGGAGAGTCTTAAAGGAGGAAAGAGAGGCGGAGAGGTTTAGGAGGGAATTCCAGAGCTTGGGGCCCAGGCACCAGAAGGCACGGCCACCAATGGTTGGGCGATTAAAATCAGGGATGCTCAAGAGGGCAGAATTAGAGGAGCGCAGATATCTTGGGGGTGGGGTTGTGGGGCTGGAGGAGATTACAGAGATAGGGAGGGGAGCGAGGCCATGGAGGGATTTAAAAACAAGGATGAGAATTTTAAAATCGAGGCGCTGTTTAACTGGGAGCCAATGGAGGTCAGCGAGCACAGGGGGTGATGGGTGAACGGGACTCGGTGCGAGTTAGGACATGGGCAGCCGAGTTTTGGATGAGCTCAAGTTTAAGCAGGGTAGAGTGTGGGAGGCAGGCCAGGAGTGCGTTGGAATAGTCAAGGCTAGAGGCATGAAGGTTTCTGTGACCTTTTGGCGAGAGTGCTACCCACCGAGCCACAGCTGATGTGCTATAGTACGAAATGCTGGTTGATGCGTTTCCTACTGAAGTGCAAATAATACATTCTTGATAAAAAGCTAAGTTTTAAGATAAACGTATAGTGCACCGTAAGCAGAGGACGCAATTTCCGTCGCAGTAGCACCTGTAGGGAAAATGCCCAAAAGTCTCCATCTTGACACCTCCCCTTTAAGTTGATATTATACAAAATGGTGGCAAAGATGGGGGGGGCGAGGCTTCAGAAAGTGGCCCCACAGCGCCACCTACTGGACAGAGCCTGTGCCGCTTATCGTGACAGTTGACATAGCAACTTTGAATGGGTAATGTTGCCATTTGGTCAATGGTGACAGAAAAGCGTGACCAAATACCATGATAACAGGAAGTAAGGTATGCGAACAGGTAAGATGTTTAATATATCGTGCGTAAATGGTTAAACTCAAGTTTTCCTCTTTGCTGTAAATGTAGTGTGCACTGAGGTAATTCAGTTAAGAATCCCTACGGGCATGGAATAACTATTGAAATTTTATTTCTAACTGAATTCACCTTGGAAAAGGTCTAATCAGATCTGTATACTTGCCATTAGACTGACCTCAACTAACCACCCCTCCCCCTCCCAACTTCAAGCCCTCCCCCACTCCCCTCCCCCCCTCCCCCCCTCCCCCGCCAGTAACTGCTCTGCAACAATAGCCATTTTATGAATCCCTCCTTGATGTTTGCAGTGAGATAGAGCCATTCCCAAGATCATTGAGTGGCCCGATGGCCTGTTTATGTGAGAGAGCCAGCCCCAAGGAGTCTTTCTGTTGTTAATGAGAACACAAGAGTTGTTGGGTTAGACCGAAAGGCTCGATGTCTTTCAACACACCAGACTCGGCTGCACTGGAACTTAACTCTTTCCTCCCAATCCAAAAGGTGGAGGCAGGAGGGTTGTCCCCCTCTCTGCATCCTCACCTGAGATCTCATCCGCAGTGTCAGCTGTGGCTCAGTGGGTAGCACCCTCACCTCTAGAATCAGAATGGTTGTGGGTTCAAGTCCCACTCCAGGAACCTACGCACATAAATCTAGGTTGACACTCCAGGGGAGTGCTGCGTTGTCGGAGGTGCCGTCTTTCGGGTGAGATGTTAAACTACAGCACCGTCCGCTCTCTCAGGTGGATGTAAAAGAGCCCACGGCACTATTTCGAAGAAGATCAATATTTATCCCTCAATCAACATAACAAAACAGATTAGCTGGTCATTATCACATTGCTGTGTGCAAATTGGCTGCCGCATTTACAACCGTGACTATACTTCATTGGCTGTAAAGCGCTTTGGGACGTCCGGTGGTTGTGAAAGATATAAATGCAAGTTTTTCTTTCTCACTTTGTTAGCATCAAGGCACTTACACTGTCTCCTACTCTAACTTGTTCTATTGCCAGGCCCTCAAAACTCCTTACCTCTCTCAGTATCCCCTTCCCCCAACAATCGGCCAGCTATTAGAGCCAGCCATGGCTCAGGGGGTCGCATTCTCGCTGTGAGTCGGATGGTTTGGGGTTTAAAGTCTCATTACAGAGACTTGAGCAGAAAAATCTAGGCCGACGCTTCAGTGCGGTACTGAGGGAGCGCTGCACTGTCGGAGGTGCCGTCTTTCAGTATGAGACGTTAAACCGAGGACCCCGTCTGCTCTCTCAGGTGGACATAAAAGATCCCATAGAAGTATTTCGAAGAAAAGCAGGGGGGAGTTCTCTCCGGTGTCGTGGGGCCAATATTTATCCCTCAACCAACAGTACTGAAACAGATTATCGGGTCATTACCACATTGTTGTTTGTGGGATCTTGCTGTGCGTAAAATGGCTGCCGCGTTTCCTACATTACAACAGTGACTACACTTCAAAGGTACTTAATTGGCTGTAAAGCGCTGAGGTCCCAAAAGGCGCAATAGAAATGCATGTCTGCCTTTTTCATCTTTATCTAACTCTTGTACTTGACACTGGGTGCCTGTAATGGAAAGCGCTTTGGGATGTCCTGATTTCGTGAAAGGCGCTGTATAAAGGCAAGTCTTTCTTTCTAAAATCCAAACTTGATGTCACCTAACGACTACTCTTTGACTCATCCCATCTTCTCTCGTTTCTACCTTGGTGGCCCTCGACCCTTCACCTGGGTGCCCCAATAATGAAAATCTTAGGGCACTGTCCCTCTTGTTCGCTGGACCCTTCATCTTTTTAACCCTTTTGAATGGTTCCCCAAGATTCTTTAGCCAAAAGACAGGCTCCTGCCCATAGTGTTCTTAGAGGAGATACATGAAAGGAATGACCCAACATGGCTTGGCTCCTGATTAGCTTTCTTCCCATGTTCTGTTTCTGTTTGCCCCACATGACTTTGGAAACACACTACAGGAGAAGCAAAAAAATTAAACCCTTCCCCATTCATTCCCGTTGTATAGAATCCCACGGGACTAAACCCCTCCCCCATTCATTCCCAATGTATAGAATCCCACGGGACCAAATCCCTCCCATTCATTCTCATTGTATAGAATCCCACGAGACCGAACCCCTCCCATTGTATGGAATCCCACGGGACCGAACCCCTCCCATTGTATGGAATCCCACTGGACCGAACCCCTCCCATTGTATGGAATCCCACTGGACCGAACCCCTCCCATTGTATGGAATCCCACGGGACCGAACCCCTCCCATTGTATGGAATCCCACTGGACCGAACCCCTCCCATTGTATGGAATCCCACAGGACCGAACCCCTCCCATTGTATGGAATCCCACTGGACCGAACCCCTCCCATTGTATGGAATCCCACGGGACCGAACCCCTCCCATTGTATGGAATCCCACGGGACCGAACCCCTCCCATTGTATGGAATCCCACTGGACCGAACCCCTCCCATTGTATGGAATCCCACGGGACCGAACCCCTCCCATTGTATGGAATCCCACTGGACCGAACCCCTCCCATTGTATGGAATCCCACGGGACCGAAACCCTCCCATTGTATGGAATCCCACGGGACCGAACCCCTCCCATTGTATGGAATCCCACTGGACCGAACCCCTCCCATTGTATGGAATCCCACGGGACCGAAACCCTCCCATTGTATGGAATCCCACGGGACCGAACCCCTCCCATTGTATGGAATCCCACTGGACCGAACCCCTCCCATTGTATGGAATCCCACTGGACCGAACCCCTCCCATTCTATGGAATCCCACGGGACCGAACCCCTCCCATTGTATGGAATCCCACGGGACCAAACCCCTCCCATTATATGGAATCCCACTGGACCAAACCCCTCCCATTCTATGGAATCCCACTGGACCAAACCCCTCCCATTGTATGGACTCCCACGGGACCAAACCCCTCCCATTGTATGGAATCCCACGGGACCGAACCCCTCCCATTGTATGGAATCCCAATGGATCCAACCTCTCTCCACTCTCTCTCACTCCCACTGTATAGAATCAGAATGGACCAAACCCCTTCCCAATCTCTCTTGGACTAAACCACTTTTCATTCACTCTTGTGGCTTGGAATCCCATTGGACTAAACCCTTTCCCATTCACTCCTATTCTACGGACTTTCAATGGACCAAACCCTCTCCCCATTCACTCCCATCGTAGAGGATTTCTGATCTAAGTTCACACTGCACCCCTATTCAAATACTGTGCTCACTAAAAGTCCACTGTGAGAATCTTGCTGTCAGCCGTGGCTCAGTGGGTAGCACTCTCTGCCTCTGAGTCAGAAGCCTGCGAGGTTCTAAATCCCACCCCAGAGACCCGAGCACAAAAGTCTAGGCTGACACTCCAATGGAGTGCTGCACTGTCAGAGGCGCCGTCTTTCGGACGCACACGTTAAAACGAGGGCCCCCGTCTGCTCTCTCAGGTGGACGCAAAAGATCCCATGGCCACTATTTCGAAGAAGAGCAAGGGGAGAACTCCCCGGTGATCTGGGGCCAATACTTATCCCTCAACCAACATCACTGAAAAAAACCGCAAATGATTTGGTCATTTGTGGGAGCTTGGTGAGCATATCGGCTGCTGTGTTTCCGACAGCACAACAGTGAATACACCTCAAAAATACTTCCTTGGCTGTAAAGCGCTTTGGGACGTCCTGAGGTTGTGAAAGGCACTGTAGAAATACAAGTATTTTCTTTTGCTGCAACTTTAGTTCTACAGTTCAGTGCGAGTTCTGTTTGGGTTGAGTTGTGGAATGAGGCATTTAATGGGTTGTAGGTTTCAGATCCAGCAGTTGGCTATTTTTATCCAAATCTCACAGGAAACCTGGTTTATGCGTAATCCCCAAATCAAGCGTGACACTTCCTGGCACACTGGTAACGCACTTATTCATGATGGAGATACGCAGCAACCACTTGGCGGATTCTGGGTTGAAAAAATGCGCACGGGAGATCCGAATCCTGCATCTCACTCACTCACGACGGAGCTCATGTCCTAGCCTTGGCCTTCCCTTCCATCTGGGCTGAGCTTCGGACGGTACTGGTTAGAGGCGGTGGTGGGTGGTTCGTGGCTGACTCACTCTGCCCAGAAAGGGAGAGGCTGTGGTGGAGGGGGGTGGGGGGGTGCGGATGATTTTAACTCTCACCAATCGATGGGAAAGAAGCTGGGGGGGGTGGGGGGAGGGGGGAGCAGTTAAAATGGAGCCGAGTCCCCATTTTAATGCCGCTGGTTTTGGCGGTGGATGGGCCTCATTAAGAAAGAAAGAACTTACATTTATATAGCGCCTTTCACGACCTCAGGACGTCTCAAAGCGCTTTACAGCCAATTGATTACATTGGTAAGCATGCAGGTGCAGCAGGCGGTTAAGAAGGCAAATGGTATGTTGGCTTTCGTAGCGAGAGGGTTCGAGTACAGGAGCAAGGATGTCTTGCTGCAGTTGTACAGGGCCTTGGTGAGACCACACCTTGAGTATTGTGTGCAGTTTTGGTCGCATTATCTGAGGAAGGATGTTCTTGCCATGGAGGGAGTGCAGCGAAGATTCACCAGACTGATACCTGGGATGGCAGGAATGACGTACGAGGAGAGATTGCGTCGATTGGGCTTATACTCGCTGGAGTTTAGAAGAATGAGAGGGGATCTCATTGAAACTTATAAAATTCTAACAGGACTAGACAGACTAGATGCAGGAAGGATGTTCCCGATGGCGGGGGAGTCCGGAACCAGGGGTCACAGTCTAAGGATAAGGGGTAAGCCATTTAGGACTGAGATGAGGAGGAATTTCTTCACCCAGAGAGTGGTGAACCTGTGGAATTCTCTACCACAGAAGGCAGTTGAGGCCAATTCATTAAATATATTCAAGAAGGAGTTAGATATATTTCTTAAGGCTAAAGGGATCAAGGGATATGGGGAGAAGGCAGGGACAGGGTACTGAGTTTGGATGATCAGCCATGATCTCAATGAATGGCGGAGCAGGCTCGAGGGGCCGAATGGCCTAGTCCTGCTCCTATCTTCTATGTTTCTATGTTTTTGAAGTGTGGTCACTGTTGTAACATAGGGAAGCGCGCGCGGCAGCCAATTTGCTCCCACAAACAGCAATATGATAATGACCAGATCATCTGTTTTTTAGTGATGCTGGTTGAGGGATAAATATTGGCCCCAGGACACCGGGGAGAACTCCCCCCTGCTCTTTTTCGAATAGTGTCGTGGGATCTTGGGAGTGGTTTAGTCCAATAGAGGGCAGACGGGGCCTCGGTTTAACGTTTCACCCGAAAGACGGCACTTCTGACGGTACAGCACTCCCTCAGCACTTCACTGAAAAGGAACATAAACGTGCAGCGCTGCAATTTCTTGGTTCAAGTGAAGTTGGTAAATGTCCTCGAAAGTAAACAGGGCAAAACACAACTGCGCCCCCAACCCCCTTTGTACTGTGGCCTACATTGGTTCCCTGTCCAGCAAAGCCTCCATTTAAAAATTCTCATTCTTGTTTTGAAATCCCTCCATGGCCTCCCCCCCCCACCCCCACCCCCCAATCTCTGCAACCTCCTCCAGCCCCACAACCCTCCGCGATCGCTGCGTTCCTCCAATTCTGTCCTCTTGTGAATCCCCTGATTTCCATCGCTCCACCATTGGCGGCTGGGCCTTCAGCTGTCTAGGCCCTAAGCTCTGGAATTCCCTCCCTAAACCTCTCCGCCTCTCTCTCCTCCTTAAGAAGCTCCTTAAAGCCTCCCTCCTGTCCTAATATCTCCTCATGTGGCTTGGTGTCAAATTTTGTCTGATAATCGCTCCTGTGAAGCACCTTGGGACGGTTTACTACGTTAAAGGCGCTAGATAAATTCAAGTTGTTGTTATTGTGTGGGGCCCAATAGCCCACCCCCACTCTGCTGGCCAGTGCTGTTCTGAACAAGGGAATGTTGTTTTGAACAGCAACTCATTCCCCCTGAAGTGTTCCCAATGTTTTCTGCATTGCTATGCCGACATAATGAAAAAACAGCTTTCTGAGTTCCCATCGCTCTGTCCCTCTCATCTGTATTTTTCTTTTTCTTGGCTCGAAGGTAAAATTTCTGAGTTCAAATCAGGTCTCACTAATACCAACATTGATTGCTGTGCCATCTTGTCTGGGAGTGATTAACGGAATCCGACCTCACAGGAGAAACTCTTTCAACATCAGGGGTCTGTTTACAACATATCAATACAGCACACACACCGCACACACACACGCATATACACTGCTCCCACACGCATACACACCACAAACATATACACATATATACATCACACATACGTTTGGTACAGCACTGTATTGATAATCTGACACTGGTACCTGTTTGATACAGTTCTGCAGGGGTGCAAGATTTAAAAGGCCCCCCAGGAGTGCGATCAATCCCTCCTTCACAGGTCTACAGTGGCCCTCTCACCTGATCCCTGCAGCAACTAATTCCCCCGGTCAGAGGTCGGATGGAGAAGTCAGGCGAAGGCAATGCCCGCCACACAGACTTTAAAAAAAAAATTAGACTTTGGGAAGTGGGAATCACTGGCCAGTCTTTATTGCCCATCCCTAGTTGCCCTGGGCGGCATTTGGAGTCAACCACATAGCGTGGATCTGGAATCAGGCCAGACTGGGTAGGTGTGGCAGGTTCCCTTCACTGAGGGAATTAATAAACCGGTGGGTTTTGATAACAATCTGATGGGTCTTGGTGACAATCTGATGACGATCTGATGGGTTTTGATGACAATCTGATGGGTCTTGGTGACGATCTGATGGGTCTTGATGATGATCTGATGGGTCTTGGTGACGATCTGATGGGTTTTGATGACGATCTGATGGGTTTTGATGACAATCTGATGGGTCTTGGTGACGATCTGATGGGTTTTGATGACGATCTGATGGGTCTTGGTGACGATCTGATGGGTTCTGATGACAATCTGATGGGTCTTGGTGACGATCTGATGGGTTCTGATGACGATCTGATGGGTTTTGATGACAATCTGATGGGTCTTGGTGACGATCTGATGGGTTCTGATGACAATCTGATGGGTTTTGATGACAATCTGATGGGTCTTGGTGACGATCTGATGGGTCTTGATGATGATCTGATGGGTCTTGGTGACGATCTGATGGGTTTTGATGACGATCTGATGGGTTTTGATGACGATCTGATGGGTCTTGGTGACGATCTGATGGGTTCTGATGACAATCTGATGGGTTTTGATGACAATCTGATGAGTCTTGGTGACGATCTGATGGGTTTTGATGACGATCTGATGGGTTCTGATGACGATCTGATGGGGTTTGATGACGATCTGATGGGGTTTGATGACAATCTGATGGGTCTTGGTGACGATCTGATGGGTTCTGATGACAATCTGATGGGTTTTGATGACAATCTGATGGGTTCTGATGACGATCTGATGGGGTTTGATGACGATCTGATGGGGTTTGATGACAATCTGATGGGTCTTGGTGACGATCTGATGGGTTTTGATGACGATCTGATGGGTTCTGATGACGATCTGATGGGGTTTGATGACGATCTGATGGGTTCTGATGACGATCTGATGGATCTTGATGACGATCTGATGGGGTTTGATGACGATCTGATGGGGTTTGATGACGATCTGATGGGTTTTGATGACGATCTGATGGGGTTTGATGACGATCTGATGGGGTTTGATGACGATCTGATGGGTTTTGATGACGATCTGATGGGTTCTGATGACGATCTGATGGGTTCTGATGACGATCTGATGGGTCTTGATGACGATCTGATGGGGTTTGATGACGATCTGATGGGGTTTGATGACGATCTGATGGGTATTGGTGACGATCTGATGGGTTTTGATGACGATCTGATGGTCTTGGTGACGATCTGATGGGTCTTGGTGATGATCTGATGGTCTTGGTGACAATCTGATGGGTTTTGATGATGATCTGATGGGTCTTGGTGACAATCTGATGGGTTTTGATGATCTGATGGGTCTTGGTGACAATCTGATGGGTTTTGATGATCTGATGGGTCTTGGTGACAATCTGATGGGTCTTGGTGATGATCTGATGGGTTTTGATGATGATTTGATGGGTCTTGGTGATGATCTGATGGGTTTTGATGATGATTTGATGGGTCTTGGTGACAATCTGATGGGTTTTGATGACGATCTGATGGTCTTGGTGACAATCTGATGGGTTTTGATGACGATCTGATGGGTCTTGGTGACAATCTGATGGGTCTTGGTGACAACCCAGCATCACTCATGGAACCAGGCACAGATAATCTGCTTTACTGAATTCAATTATCCAATTTGCCGTGGTGGGATTTGAACTCATGACACCTGGGACGCTAACCCAGTACCATAACCACCAGGCTACCACAGCACACGCCACGCCCAGCTTCCCCCCACCGCCCCCATCTCAAAGCTTAACGAAAGCAAGGGGCCACCATGTCCGCTTTGCCCCCGTTTGCAGTAAGTCCGCAGCCAGTGTCACTCCTGAGCTGGGCTCGCTTGGCTGCCGTTAAACCGAGGTCACCAGATACAAACCGGGACGCCACTCCGTTTTGCCACAATCTTTGCTATGCCTAAACACGGAACAAACGGCACAAACTGAGCCCAGTTTCATCAGATGCTTGTTCACCTCGGTTGCCATGGAGATGACTTCCCTCGCTGTCATTCAGAAAGTGACCTCGATAATCAATGAATGAGCGGGTCAACGCCCCAGGGAGCGCGCGCTGTGAACTTCAGGAGGGAATACGTCACCGTCAGAAACCCTTCACAGAAAGAGCAGTCAGCAACACAGCGCCCTGTGTCACTGACTGTATCTCTACTGATTTTAATCCAGCTCCCTCACACTGTCACTCAGTAACCCCTCTCCCCCAGCGCCCTGTGTTACTAACTGTATCTCTACTGATGTTAAACCAGCTCCCTGATGCTGTTGGGGCACTAAAGTGAAATAAGATTTTTTCAAACTATACTAGGGGTCCAAAACTAGGTCATCAATATAAGATGGTAACTAATAAATCCCATAAGGAATTCAGGAGAAACTTCTTTACCCAAAGAGTGATGAGAATATGGAACTCGCTACCACAGGGAGTGGTTGTGGCAAATAGCATAGATGCATTTAAGGGGAGGCTAAATAAGGGAGAAAGGGATAGAAGGATACGCTGATAGGGTGAGATGAAATAGGGGTGGGAGGAGGCTCGTGTGGAGCATAAACACTGGCATGGACCAGTTGGGCCGAATGGCCTGTTTCTGTGCTGAAAATACCATGAGATTCTGGGATTAACAGCTCCCCTCCCTCATGTTTGTTTAACAGTTGGCCCGCACTGGGATCTGGAGCCCGAGTCATTGCTCGGAGCTGGCCTCCCCGAGACTCCAGCGTTATCTAGAACAATTAGCAGTGACGCGGCGGAGGGGGAAGTGATAAAGAATCGACTGGTGCCACAATCGGGTGGGATTAATGTGACGCAGGGCTGGGATTCCCAGCCTAAGGTTTTACTGAAATCAGGGTTGAAGAAACAGTCCGATCTTCAGGGAGATTGAATCCCCCCTTCCTGACCTGGGAGAATAGGATCCAGATGGGAGAGCTCTCCTGCCCCCGCCCCCGCCCCACCACCACCCGTCCAGTGTAATAACACACCGTGCGTTACTGGGTATAACGCTCCTGTATATATTATATAATAACACACCGTGTGTTACTGGGTATAACGCTCCTGTATATATGATATAATAACACACCGTGTATTACTGGGTCTAACGCTCCTGTATATATTATATAATAACACACCGTGTAATACTGGGTCTAACGCTCCTGTATATATTATATAATAACACACCGTGTATTACTGGGTATAACACTCCCGTATATATTATATAATAACACACCGTGTGTTACTGGGTATAAAGCTCCTGTATATATTATATAACACACCGTGTGTTACATAAACATAGAAACATAGAAGATAGGAGCAGGAGTAGGCCATTTGGCCCCTCGAGCCTGCTCCGCCATTCGATGAGATCATGGCTGATCATCTAAACTCAGTACCCTGTACCTGCCTTCTCCCCATATCCCTTGATACCTTTAGCTTTAAGAAATAGATCTAACTCATCCTTGAATATATTTAATGACTTCGCCTCAACTACCTTCTGTGGTAGAGAATTCCACAGGTTCACCACTCTCTGGGTGAAGAAATTCTTCCTCATTTCTGTCCTAAATGGTTTACCCGTTATCCGTAGATTATGACCCCTGGTTCTGGACTCTCCGACCATCGGGAACATCCTTCCTGCATCTAGTTTGTCCAGACCTGTCAGAATTTTATATGTTTCGATGAGATCCCCTCTCATTCTTCTATACTCCAGTGAGTATAAGCCCAATCGACCCAATCTCTCCTCATATGTCATTCCTGCCATCCCAGGTATCAGCCTTGTGAATCTTCGCTGAACTCCTTCCATGGCAAGAACATCCTTCCTCAGATAAGGCGACCAAAACTGCACACAGTACTCAAGGTGTGGTCTCACCAAGGCCCTGTACAACTGCAGCAGGACATCCCTGTTCCTATACTCAAACCCTTTCGCTATGAAGGCCAACATACCATTTGCCTTCTTCACCGCCTGCTGCACCTGCATGCTTACTTTCAGCGACTGGTGCACAAGGACACCCAGGTCTCGTTGCACTTCCCCTTCTCCCAATCTATTGCCATTCAGATAATAGTCTGCCTTTCTGTTTTTGACACCAAAGTGGATAACCTCGCACTTATCCACGTTATATTGCATCTGCCACGCTTCTGCCCACTCACCCAACCTGTCCAGATCATCCTGGAGTTTCTCGCTATTCTCCTCGCTGCACACACTCCCACCCAACTTTGTGTCATCTGCAAACTTGGAGATATTACATTTAATTCCCTTATCTAGATCATTAATGTATATTGTGAATAGCTGGGGTCCAAGGACCGATCCCTGCGGTACCCCACTAGTCACTGCTTGCCACTCGGAAAAAGACCCATTAATTCCTACTCTCTGCTTTCTGTCCGCCAACCAGTTCTCTATCCAAGTCAATACCTTGCCCCCAATCCCATGTGCCTTAACTTTACCCGCTAATCTCTTATGCGGGACCTTATCGAAAGCCTTTTGAAAGTCCAAATACACCACATCTACTGGTTCTCCCTTATCTATTTTCCCAGTTACATCCTCAAAAAATTCCAGTAGATTAGTCAAGCACGATTTACCTTTTGTAAATCCATGTTGACTTTGTCCGATCCTGTCACTGTTTTTCAAATGCTCAGCTATTACATCCTTTATAATGGACTCTTGCATTTTCCCCACTACCGATGTCAGGCTTACCGGTCTGTAATTCCCCACTTTCTCTCTACCACCCTTTTTGAATAGTGGGGTAACATTAGCTACCCTCCAATCCATGGGTACAGTTCCAGATTCCATCGAATATATATATTACTGGGTATAACGCTCCTGTATATATTATATAATAACGCGCCATGTGTTACTGGGGATAACGCTCCTGTATATATTATATAATAACGCACCGTGTGTTACAGGGTATAACGCTCCTGTATATATTATATAATAACACACCGTGTGTTACTGGGTATAACGCTCCTGTATATATTATATAATAACACACCGTGTGTTACTGGGTATAACGCTCCTGTATATATTATATAATAACACACCGTGCGTTACTGGGTATAACGCTCCTGTATATATTATATAACACACCGTGCGTTACTGGGTATAACGCTCCTATATATATTATATAATAACGCACCGTGCGTTACTGGGTATAACGCTCCTGTATATATTATATAATAACACACCGCGTGTTACTGGGTATAACGCTCCTGTATATATTATATAATAACGCACCGTGTGTTACTGGGTATAACGCTCCTGTATATATTATATAATAACACACCGCGTGTTACTGGGTATAACGCTCCTGTATATATTATATAATAACACACCGTGCGTTACTGGGTATAACGCTCCTGTATATATTATATAATAACGCACCGTGCGTTACTGGGTATAACGCTCCCGTATATATTATATAATAACACAGCGTGTTACTGGGTATAACGCACCGTGCGTTACTGCGTATATATCTGTCCACAATATTACCCCCATTAGGTAAACATAATCTTGGCTTGGTTTCCGGTTGTAATATATTCTGGGGTATACAAAACACAGAACAGCCTTATTGAAATGACAATCACAGCTCTGATGTGGGTCCCGGCGGTTTTCATTCACAAATTACTCACACTTACACCAACCCATTTAAACCCAACCAAAGCCCAATTAAAGACGAAATGTGAATATAAAACATCCGAGCACGCAGAGCTGGACAAGGGGGGCCATTGTGCTCTGTGACGGGGGTGGGGGGGGGGGGGAAAGGGGCCTGTAATCGAGTCACGCATTCCGGCACGGGAGAGCCGAGGGGCCAGGCTTGGTGCTGACTGCACAGAGCCGTTCTGCCGAGCGAGGTGATTTAAAAAAAAAAAATACCCAAGAACCAACCAGCCCCACACTCCTGAGCTGCAGCCAAGCTCCATAACGGAGACTCATTGAGCGAGAGCGAGAGAGAGAAGAGGGTGGAGGAGGCGAGCAAGTGACTGGGCCCAGGTCAAACTGAAGATGACGATGGAAGTTTTGAAACAAAGAGCCGGGATCTTGAATCACTGGAAGCTTCTTTAAATGCGTCTTCATCCCACTCCCACGCAAGCAGCGGGATCTTTCACTTCATTGACTGCACGATCCACACATCACACGGTCCTTGGGGGGGGGGACGGGGCGGGGTGGGGGGGAAGGGTCACGGGTAGGGTCCTAAACCCTCCAGGATTGCCCTGGAGTCTCCAGGAATTGAAGATTAATGTCCCAGGACGCTGTTCGTAGAATCACAGAACGATACAGCACAGAAGGAGGCCATTGGGCCCATCGAGCCTGTGCCGGCTCTTTGAACGAGCTCTCCAATTAGTCCCACTCCGCCCCTCTGCTCTTTCCCCCATAGCCCTGCTAATTTTCTCCTCTTCAAGTGTTTATCCAATTCCCTTTTGAAAGTTACTATTGAATCTGCTCCCACTGCCCTTTCAGGCAGCGCGTTCCAGATCACAACAACTCGCCGCGTAAAAAAATAAAAATTCTCATCTCCCCTCAGATTCTTTTGCCAATGACCTTAAATCTGTGTCCTCTGCTTACCAACCCAACTGCCGCTGGAAACAGTTTATTTTCTTTGGACACCCTTTGTTTATCAGTTATAAAAGGGCAGTTAGAAAGATTAACTGTAATCATCTGGCAGTGTTCTCTGACTATATATGCTGTGCCTATATGCACCTCTTCACTTCACCTGACGAAGGAGCAGCACTCCGAAAGCTTGTGATTTCAAATAAAGCTGTTGGACTATAACCTGGTGTTGTGCGACTTCTCACATTTGTCCACCCCAGTCCAACACTGGCATCTCCGCATCATAAAAATATTGGAGATGGCCGTTTGACTGACGGTGAAGAATCATCCAATCGGCTAACAAAGAGTCTGCTCGTAGAAAACATAGAAAAATAGGAGCAGGAGTCGGCCATTCGAGCCTGCTCCGCCATTCAATATGATCATGGCTGATCCTCTATCTCAATACCATATTCCCGCGCTCTCCCCCATACCCCTTGACGCCTTTTGTGTCTAGAAATCTATCTATCTCCTGCTTAAATATATTCAGTGACTTGGCCTCCACAGCCTTCTGTGGTAGAGAATTCCACAGGTTCACCACCCTCTGAGTGAAGACATTTCTCAGAATCACGGCTGTCTTTAGGCAAAGGGTGGGGTTGTTCCAATTCACCTTTACTGCCGCTGGGCTACGGTCTGCTAAGTCAGCCCAGACCTGGGACTAGGGTCGCCGACTCACAGAATGATACAGCACAGAAGGAGGCCATTCGGCCCACCGTGCCTGTGCCTGGAGGTTTCATCACATGACCTCCCGCCTCCAATCGCCCCGCGCCGCCGCACGCCCGCCATTGGTCGCCCGACACGTCCACCCTCGCGGCGCCCCGACTTCCTGCGGCCAATTGGTCTCCTTACCTAAGAGCAAGTGCAGCGAAGGTTCACCAGACTGGTTCCTGGGATGGCAGGACTGTCGTATGGGGAGAGATTGGGTCGACTAGGCCTGTATTCACTGGAGTTTAGAAGAATGAGAGGGGATCTCATTGAAACGTATAAAATTCTGACAGGGCTAGACAGACTGGATGCAGGGAGGATGTTTCCCCTGGCTGGGGGGGGGGGGTCTAGAATGAGGGAGTCACAGTCTCGGGATACGGGGTAGGACATTTGGGACTGAGATGAGGAGAAATTTCTTCACTCAGAGGGTGGTGAACCTGTGGAATTCTCTACCACAGAAGGCTGTGGAGGCCAAGTCACTGAATATATTTAAGAAGGAGAGAGATAGATTTCTATACACAAAAGGCATCAAGGGGTATGGGGAGAGAGCGGGAATATGGTATTGAGATAGAGGATCAGCCATGATCATATTGAATGGCGGAGCAGGCTCGAAGGGCCGAATGGCCTACTCCTGCTCCTATTTTTCTAAGTTTCTATATATTCAAATATGGCAGCCATTTTGCAAACAGCAAGGTCCCATAAACAGCAACTGAGATGAATGAACAGTTAATCTGTTTCTGATAGTGTTGATTGAGGGAGGAATGTTGACCAAGACACCGGGGACAATTCCCTGCTCTTCTTAGGAATAGTGCCATGGGATTTGTATCATCCACCTATACAGGGCCTCAATTTAACATCTCATCCGAAAGACGGCACCTTCCGACGGTGCAGCACCCCCTCAGTGTCAGCCTAGATTATGCGCTGAAGTCTCGAGAGTGGGGTTTTGAACCCACAACCTTCTGGATTAGAAGGCCCCCACCCCCCCCTCGCCAAACCAACTGAGCCAAGCTGACACTTAGGGAGCGTAGCAGAGCCACGTGGACACTGGCCTTGGTATCAGCGGCACAACCCCTCTCTCTCAGTGGAGGCGGAGGCCTGAAGAGAAGGCCGCAAAAAAATAAAATAAAACTACGTTAAGAATTAATCAAAAAAAAAGTTGGGGTTAAAAAAGAGAAACTTTATATTCTCCGGTGGGAAATCCTGGAAAATCAAACCCCTGGGAAAACAGTGATCCAGCAATTTCATCGCCCACAAAACACCTCTGAATGTGTTAATAAGTGACGTGCAGAGGTAAGAATGAGATGGGGCGTTAGTTTACTTCAATAAAACAGATGGGTTTATCTCTGCCAAATTGCAGGACCGTATGTTTTTAATTTCTTGTTCCTTAGCCTGGTGCTGTCCCCACGTACCCTGGGAGTTCAAGAGAACTGGACTGCTCCACCAGAGTGGACAATCCCCAAGTGAAGGCCGGTTGCTAGGTGACGTAGATTAGGGCAGGCCTGAGGCCTACTCCCCCCCCCCCCCCCCCCACTTTCCTTGGGGAATCATAAAAGCTGCATTAAAAGCTCATTTACATTGAATCGCACAGCACAGAAGGAGGCCGCTTGGACAATCGTGTCTGTGACAGTTTCCTTGTTCACGCGAGACACCTCGGCTCCCCTCTGGAACTTTTTAATTCTCGATAAAGCCCACGTCCACACCTTGAGACTTGAACACTGCTCCCAAGCGGGGAAGAGTGGTGCTTGCAACGGGCAGATTCTGAAATCAGCAGCTCTACCAACAACAACATTGCATTTATACAGCGCCTTTAACGTATTAAAACATCCCATGGTGCTTCCCAGGAGTGTTATCAAACAAAAATTCGACACCGACACAGAAGGGATATCAGGGCAGATGAAAGAGCTAGATTTTAAGGAGCGTCTTAAAGGAGGATAGAGAGGTAGAGGGCCGGAGAGGTTTAGGGAGGGAATTTCAGAGCGTAGGGCCTCAGCAGCTGAAGGCATGGCCGCCAATGGTGGAGCAATTAAAATCGGGGATGCGCAGAGGCCAGAACTGGAGGAGCGCATTGATCTCGGAGGGTTGTAGGGCTGGAGGAGGTTACAGAGATAGGGAGTGGGCGAGGGCCATGGAGGGATTTGAAAACAAGGCTGAGAATTTTAAAATGCCGGCGTTGCCAGACCGGGAGCCAATGTAGGTCAGCGAGCACAGCGGGGTGGGGGGTGATGGGTGAACGGGACTGGTTGCGAGTTAGAATACGGGCAGCAGAGCTTTGGATGAGCTAACTTCAGGCGACACTGCTAGCAGATGGACGCGCTCGATCTCTGTAGCCTGTGGGGGGGGGGGGGGGGGGAGGGTCCTCGTGCTTGGCGGTGGGGGGAGGGTTTGCCAGCTGGAATTGCGGGCGGGTACGTTGCACGCAGCTTTTAGCCAACGGAATAGATGTTGGCAGCGGCCACGATGGACATGGTACATGAGAGGGCTCAGCCAGAGAGCGGGGTAGAGGCAGTCCACGGCATAGAGTAAGTGGGGGGCTCGCAATTATCTGCCAGTCTCCATTATCCTCAGGAGGGTCCCACTGTATATTGACCGTGTTATGTGAAAGAGAAGAACTTGCGTTTATATAGCACCTTTCACAGAACATCCCAAAGTACTTTACAGCCACTAAGCAAGTGCAGTCAATGCCGCTGTGGTTCCAACGTCAGTGTTCTCGCTCAGGCCAACATCCCCAGCATCGAAGCTCTGACCACGCTCGATCAGCTCCGATGGACGGGCCACATCGTCCGCATGCCCAATACGAGACTCCCAAAACAAGCGCTCTACTTGGAGCTCCGACACGGCAAGAGAGCCCCAGGTGGGCAGAGGAAACACTTCAAGGACACCCTCAAAGCCTCCTTGAAAAAGTGCAACATCCCCACCGACACCTGGGAATCCCTGGCCCAAGACCGCACAAAGTGGAGGAGGAAGGCGCCGAACACCTCGAGTCTCTTCGCCGGGAGCGAGCGGAAGCCAAGCGCAAACAGCGGAAGGAGCGCAGGTCAACCCAAGCACCCCACCCACCCGCCCCTTCAACCACCGTCTGCCCCCACCTGTGACAGAGACTGTAGGTCCCGCATTGGACTCATCAGTCACCTGAGAACTCATTTTTAGTGTGGAAGCAAGTCATCCTCGGTTCCGTAGGACTGCCTAGGAAGAAGAAGTTGTTCCAACTTGCGCACAACAAGATGCCAGAAACAGCCATGTGATAACGACCAGATAATCTTTTTTTAGTGATGTTGGTTGAGGGATAAATATTGGCCCCAGGGAGAACTCCCCTGCTCCTCTTCTAACAGCGGCCGTGGGATCTTTTACGTTCACCTAAGGGGGCAGACGGGGCCTCGGTTTAACGTCTCATCTGAAAGATGGCACCTCCGACAGTGCAGCACTCCCTCCCTCAGCACTGGCACTGGGCGTGTCGGCCTAGATTTTGTGCTGGAGTGGGACTTGAACCCACGACCTTCTAACTCAGAGACGAGAATGCTACGCCGCAAACTGACGCTTGATCACGCTCGCAAATGATTTCTGAGCTTTCTTTTTTAAATGCACTAGGATCAAAGTGTGTCAGGTAAACATTTAACAAAGACAACGACGAATTGATTCTAATCAATGCAGCCTTGTGGGGGGGGGGAGGGGTAACGGAAAAGAAGGGATGGGAATTTTAGCACGTTATCTCATTTGCTGTTTGTGGGGCCTTGCTGCTTGTCTTAAGAACATAAGAAATAGGAGCAGGAGTAGGCCAATTGGCCCCTCGAGCCTGCTCTGCCATTCAATAAGATCATGGCTGATCTGATCCTAACCGTCAATCTACTATCACAGAACCATCTCCTGAACCTAACAGAATTGGACACACAAAATAGGAGCAGGATCAGGCTACACGGCCCCTGGGCCCGCTACGCTACCCACAGGGCCTTGACCGATCCGAACCTAGACTCATGTCCAAATTCCTGCCCGCTCCCCGTAACCCTTAATTCCCTTTACTTCTAGGAAACTGTCTTAGCTCTCTCTCTCTCTCCCTCTGAACTAAGCAGTTGATGATGAAGGTGAAAAAAATAAATCATTCTGCAGCCTCTTTTCAAATCATAGATGATATAGCACAGAAGGAGGCCATTCGGCCCATCGTGCCTGTGCCGGCTCTTTGAACGAGCTCTCCAATTAGTCCCACTCCCTCTTGCTCTTTCTCTATAGCCCTGCAAAGTTTCCCTTTTCAAGTGGATAACCAATTCCCTTTGGAAAGTTACGATTGAATCTGCTTCCACCGCCCTTTCAGGCAGCGCATTAAATGATCATAACAACTCGCAGCGAAAAATAAATTCTCCTCATCTCCCCCCTCTGGCAATTATCTGAAATCTGTCTCCTCTGGTTATCGACCCTCCTACCAGTGGAAACAGTTGCTCCCTATCTACTCTATCAAAACCCCATCTAATTTTGAACGCCTCCATTAAATCTCCCCTTAACCTTTCCTTGGTTCTGAGGTGACAAACATCGCAAGGCGCTTCATCGATGCAAGTTGTGATGGTCATCACTCCTTCAGCTGTCACAGGTCCAAGTGTAGCATAGTTCAGGCGGAACTAACCTTCTCTGGGCCCGACAAGAACTTCACCGAACATTCTAGCACCTGGGCGAGGGCTGACAGTCTGGTTCTTTACGAGATTTTGGAGCTTGTTAATAGGGACGCCTGAGTGTCGGGTTTTAGTGGACGACTGACCTTTCGCCCCTGTGAACCCAAGTTTAAATCCTGCAACGAATGATGGGATGGAAGTCTCCACTTTTGGACGACGGTCACACGATCTAATGTCAATCTAGTGGGCGCGACTGCAAGAGCAGTATGTATACGCACAGAAAGGAGAGAGCGAGAGAAAGGCACAGGGAGAGATATACATGTCTATAAACACACCCACCTATATACACACACACACAAACAGGTGAACAGGTGAGCTAAGAAGCATAGACAAAGAGAGGGCAGCACGGGGAGAGAGAGGCGCACACACACACACACACACAGACAGAAGCATAAGGAGAAACAGACAGTGAGACAGACAGAGAGGCAGAGACAAACAAACAGGGAGAAAGTAACGTAGACAGAGAAAAACGCAGAAAGAAGCAGTCAGAGAGAGACAGAGATACATAGAGAGAGATAGAGAGTGAGAGAGAGATAGAGAGTGAGAGAACGAGAGAGAATTGGGGATTACTGAGACTGAGAGAGAGATGGACAGAGAGAGAGATAGACAGAGAGAGATAGAGAGTGAGAGACGAGAGAGATGGGGATTACTGAGACTGAGAGAGAGATGGACAGAGTGAGAGAGAGAGATGGACAGAGAAAGAAATGGACAGAGAGAGAGATGGACAGAGAGAGAGATGGACAGAGAGAGAGAGAGGTGGTTTTAACTGATTGGGACATGAGGCCTATAGACCCTATTTTAAATGCAGAAACGCCAGAGTCAGAAATCCGTTCAGCAGGAAACAATCACACCGACCCTTGAACTGCTGGGTAGAGCACTCTGTTGAGTGTGCACGCAGTATGTAAGTGTGCATTCAGTGCGTAAGTGCGCACTCTGTTATTGAGTGTGGGGCCGGACCAGGTTCGGGCGTAAAGGCCTCAACGAACGGCCTCCCGTAACAGGAATGGCCCACGTGGGTGAGGTGTCAGGAGCGGGGGAGGGTTGTGTCACCGCAGTTCAGGATGAGCCCAGGCCTTTAGGAGAGGAGATTCGGCCAGATGAAATCAGGGCAAAATAAAAACGGAACAGGATACTGAGAGCAGGAGGGGCAGCTCTGGAACTTTGCCCACTTGAACGGCTTCGGAATCCGTGTTGGAATGTTTTAGGGAATGCTAATTGGAGAAGGGGCTGGGAGCAGGCTGCCAAGGCCTCGGAGAAAGTGCGGAGGAGGTTTACCAGAATGGTACCAGGGATGAGGGACTTCAGTTGGGTGGAGAGACTGGAGAAGCTGGGATTGTTCTCCTTACAGCAGAGAAGGTTAAGAGGAGATTTGATAGAGGCGTTCAAAATTACGAATGGTTTTGATAGAGTAAATAAGGAGAAACTGTTTCCACTGGCAGGAGGGTCGGTAACCAGAGGGCACAGATTTAAGATAATCTACAAAAGAACCAGAGGGGAGATGAGGAGAATTTTTTTGTGCAGCGAGTTGTTGTGATCTGGAACGCGCTGCCTGAAAGGGCGGTGGAAGCAGATTCAATAGTAACTTTCAAAAAGGGGAATTGGCTAAATAATTGAAAAGGAAAAATTTGCAGGGCTGTGGGGAAAGAGCAGGGGGGGGAGTGGGACTAATTGGGTCGCTCTTTCAAAGAGCCGGCACGGGCACGATGGGCCGAATGGCCTCCTTCTGTGCTGTGTGATCCTATGATTCTAACAACATGAAACAAGGTGCGCAAACAAATCTGAGTGATTCATCGATTGGAGCAGGCCCGTATCTTGATTTGCACACAGTGTTGGGAGTTAATCTCCTGTACTTAGACCTTTGGTTGTCATATGCACACAGTAAAGTGGCTGCCTTCATTCTCCGCCACCACCCACCTCCCCCCACCCCCCCCCCCCCCCCCCCCCGCCTTCCTGGTAAGTGGTTCTATCTGATCACAACAGCTGACTAATGTACAAACAGGTGACTCGATTGAGTGCTTAACTGGATTATCTAGAACCGCTTCAGACAGGTGGCGGCCCCCCAGGATCGTACCTCCCCGCCACCCCCCGTATCCCCACCCTTCCCCCGACCCTGTACCGCCCCTCGCCCACCTCTCTACTCCCACCCCTTCCCCAGGCCCATCCGCTCCCCTCCCACCCACACCACCCCCGTTCTCCCACCCTTCCTCGACCCCACCCACCCGCCCCCCCCCGTACTCCCTGCCTGCTTTCAAACATGCCAAAGTACAAGACATTTACGACGTAAACACGACTGCAATCAATGACACCCATCAGTGTCTGCCGTGGCTCAGCGAGTAGCTCTCTCTCTCTCGCCTGAGTCAGAAGGTCGTGGGTGCGAGCCCCACTCCAGAGACCCGAGCACAAAATCTCGGCCGCACTCCCCGGTGCCAGTGCTGAGACAGTGCTGCACTGTCGGAGGTGCCGTCTTTCGGATGAGACGTTAAACCGAGGGGCCCCGTCTGCCCTCTCAGGTGGACGTAAAAGATCCTATGGCACTATTTCGAAGAAGAGCAGGGGATTTCTCCCCGGTGTCCTGGGGCCAATAGTTATCCCTCAACCCAACGTCAATAAAAACAGATGATCTGGTCATTTATCTCATCGCCGTTTGTGGGACCTTGCTGTGCGCAAATTGGCTGCCACATTTCCTTCATTATAACAGTGACTACACTTCAAAAGAAGGACTTCATTGGCTGTAAAGCGTTTTTGGATGTCCTGAGGTTGTGAAAGGCGCTATATCAATGCAAGTTCTTTCTCCATCAGTGTCGTGCCAGATAGGAACCAGTTTCTGGGAGTGGTGTGTTGTCAGGTTCCTTTTAATGGGACACAAGGGGTGGGGGGGGGGGGGTGGTGAGAGTGTTGGGTTAAGTTCAAAGCTGCACACAACAGGTGCAAGGTTTCAGACACGTCCGTTCGTCACGGCCCGTCCAAACCTTAGCTCTCCGCCCGCGCGCGCGCCCCCCCCCCGCAGGAGCAGCCATTTTGTCGCGCGCAACCGGCCAGAGTCCTGAGAGTGACGGGCACCATTGCCAAGGGAACAGCGAGCAAAGGCCACGTGCAACTGTGATTGCAGATCCCGAGACAGCTGTCAAGGGGCTCCCGGGAGGGGCAATCGAGAGCTGGAGGCACAGGAAGAGGGGGAGCGGGGTGGGGTGGGGGGCGGGGATGGTGGAAGGGTGCGACACCATTAACTCCTTTGCTGCTGAAATATTTCAAAGAGAGACGTTTTCTTTCTCCCACTTATCTCTCCATCTCTCAACGACAACTTGTATTTATTTATACGGCGCCTTTAACGCATTAAAACGTCCCAAGGCGCTTCACGGGAGCGATTATCAAACAAAAATTGACACCGAGCCACATAAGGAGAAATTAGGGCAGGTGACCAAAAGCTTGGTCAAAGAGGTAGGTTTTAAGGAGCGTCTTAAAGGAGAGAGAGGCGGAGAGGTTCAGGGAGGGAATTCCAGAGCTTAGGGCCCAGGCAGCTGAAGGCACGGCCGCCAATGGTGGAGCGATTAAAATCGGGGATGCTCAAGAGGCCAGAATTGGAGGAGCGCAGACATCTCGGAGGGTTGCAGGGCTGGAAGAGGTTACAGAGATAACTCCTGAAGATGACTCCACGGCAGCTTTGCAGGTGGCCATCCAAGTATGAGCCTGAATAATTAGTCTATTCACCGTACAGCTCATCACTGCCAACCCAGATCCTGTGCCCATCTATGAAGCAAACTAGGCAGATGTGTTCAACATCTGGTAAAAGGGAACGATTCACTCCCGTCTGGTACTGTGCTGCCCGTGTGTGTCTCAGTGTCAGCTCCTGTACATATACAGCACACAGCGGGTAAAAGGGAACGATTCACTCCCGTCTGGTACTGTGCTGCCCGTGTGTGTCTCAGTGTCAGCTCCTGTACATGTACAGCACACAGCGGGTAAAAGGGAACGATTCACTCCCGTCTGGTACTGTGCTGCCCGTGTGTGTCTCAGTGTCAGCTCCTGTACACGTACAGCGGGTAAAAGGGAACGATTCACTCCCGTCTGGTACTGTACGGCCCGTGCGTGTCTCAGTGTCAGCTCCTGTACATGTACAGCACACAGCGGGTAAAAGGGAACGATTCACTCCCGTCTGGTACTGTACGGCCCGTGTGTGTCTCAGTGTCAGCTCCTTTACATGTACAGCACACAGCGGGTAAAAGGGAACAATTCACTCCCGTCTGGTACTGTACGGCCCGTGTGTGTCTCAGTGTCAGCTCCTGTACATGAGCAGTACACAGAGGGTAAAAGGGAACGATTCACTCCCGTCTGGTACTGTACGGCCCGTGTGTGTCTCAATGTCAGCTCCTGTATATGTACAGCACACAGCGGGTAAAAGGGAACGATTCACTCCCGTCTGGTACTGTACGGCCCGTGTGTGTCTCAGTGTCAGCTCCTGTACATGTACAGCACACAGCGGGTAAAAGGGAACGATTCACTCCCGTCTGGTACTGTACGGCGCGTGTGTGTCTCAGTGTCAGCTCCTGTACATGTACAGCACACAGCGGGTACACACACACACAAACAGTCCCAAACACAAGCACAAACACACACACACACTGGACCATCGAGGATGGCAGTGCGGGGGTGGGGGAGGGTGCGGGAGCTGAGCGCAGGAAAGGGTTAACTCTCCGTCTGACCCGGATTTGCTGCCTTTCGCGCCGTCACCAGACGCCTGCAGCTGAGGCGAGATGAGCAAAAGGTGTTAATGAGTTGCAAATTGCCAAACTCCACACCTCCCTCCCTCCCCCCCCCCCCCCCCCCCCCCCCCGCCCCGTCGAGGTGCTGTTTCATATGGTTCAGTACAAAGTACGCACACAGCCCTGGTCCCACCCGCCTGACATGGAATGGAGCTCATTCGACGGACGTTCGCTCACAAAGACAGGAGGGGCTTCTAACCCCCCCCCCCCCGCCCCACAGGGAGAAGCCTGGAAATCCTCCCTATCTCTGTAACCTCCTCCAGCCCGACAAACTTTCCGAGATCTCTGCGCTCCTCCAATTCTGGCCTCTTGCGGATCCCCCGATTTTCATCGCCCCACCATTGGCGGCCGGGTCTTCAGCCGCCTGGGCCCGAAGCTCTGGAGTTCCCTCCCTAAACCTCTCCGCCTCTCTACCTCTCTCTCCTCCTTTAAGACGCTCTTTAAAAACCTACTTCTTTGACTAAGCTTTTGATCAACCTGTCCTGAGGTGGCTCGGTGTCAAATTCTCTC
>JASTWF010000037.1:0-60000 GCA_030390025.1 Squalus acanthias | reverse complement strand
GCGTTAAAGGCGCTGGATAAAAACAAGTTGTTCTGTTTTGCAGTGAGCTGAATATTTGCGCGCTGTCTCCAGTGCCGCGATATCTTCTTTATAACCGGACCAGAACTGTGCACAGTGCTCCCAAGAGTGGCCCGAGTAAGGTTCCATACAAGCTCAGCAGAACCTCTCTGCTTTTCGCTTCTATTCCTCTAGAAATGAACCCCAGGTGCTTGGTTTGAATTTTTTCTTTTAAATGGCCTTGTTAACCTGGTCGGTGTCGAGGGTCGCACGCGGCGAGTGGGCGCCAGCGTGAGGCAATGGAGGGGCGCTGGGCCCAGTGACGGGCACAGCACCGTCAGCGGAGTTGGGGACAAAAATGACGGGGGGGGGGGGGGGGGGGGGGGAAGTAGATAAAACACGTCCCTGTGTTCGAGCAGGGTCTGAAGCAAATGAAACTCTATTCCAAAGTCCTTTATTCTCTACAACGGAATGCACTGGGCGGGACAACCTGGAGGAGTTGAATACCTCACCGAATTCAAGCTGCACATACTGAACCTGGGCAAAATCAGGAGCTTAGTATTCAAGAGCAAGCACGGAAAATAAGCTCGTCTCAGCTGAGATGTCACTCAGCCAAACCCAGGGCTAAATTTAGCCCCAGGCCAAATAGGGCCTTCAAAATACACCAGCGTCCAGTTACTCCCCACAAATATATTTTAATGATACAGCTCCATCCCCTATTACCACCCCCCACGGGTAAGCGAGAGACCCTTAAAAAATATCTCCCCCTGCTTGTGCTTGATGGGGCAGTGCAGAGGGAGCTTTACTCTGTATCTAACCCGTGCTGTACCTGCCCTGGGAGTGTTTGATGGGACAGTGTAGAGGGAGCTTTACTCTGTATCTAACCCGTGCTGTACCTGCCCTGGGAGTGTTTGATGGGACAGTGTAGAGGAAGCTTTACTCTGTATCTAACCCGTGCTGTACCTGCCCTGGGAGTGTCTGATGGGACAGTGTAGAGGGAGCTTTACTCTGTATCTAACCCTTCCTGTACCTGCCCTGGGAGTGTTTGATGGGACAGTGTAGAGGGAGCTTTACTCTGTATCTAACCCGTGCTGTACCTGCCCTGGGAGTGTTTGATGGGACAGTGTAGAGGGAGCTTTACTCTGTATCTAACCCTTCCTGTACCTGCCCTGGGAGTGTTTGATGGGACAGTGTAGAGGGAGCTTTACTCTGTATCTAACCCGTGCTGTACCTGCCCTGGGGTGTTTGATGGGACAGTGTCGAGGGAGCTTTACTCTGTATCTAACCCGTGCTGTACCTGCCCTGGGAGTGTTTGATTGGACAGCGTAGAGGGAGCTTTACTCTGTATCTAACCTGAGCTGTACCTGCCCTGGGAGTGTTTGACATGACACTAGGTGCCTGTAATGGAAAGTACTCCAGCACTAACATCCCTCACCTCTCTTTGTTCCTTCTTTTGAAAAAGGAACCAAATTGAGCCGCCGCTCCCCCGGCACCGATTGCTGGTCCCGACTACGGTGGGGCAGTGTGGGGTCTTTCGACACTTGGAAACCTCCTTCTAGGAAATGCCGCACCCTCTGAGCTGCAATCCGCCCTCCATTCCTGCCATGCGACGCCTCTATCTTTATCTTGTGTACCACAGGGGACGGGATTTCAGTGAACAACCAAAGGCTTCCAAGAACCGCTCAGTGACTGTTTAAGGACAACACCTTTCGTTGTAACTGGGCTCTGCCATTTGGTTTCAGTAAACACCTCTGCAAGGAAAGAAAAGAACTTGCATTTCTACAGCGCCTTTCGCAACCTCTGCACATCCCAAATCGCTTTACAGCCAGCCAACGAGGCACTTTTCTGAGGTGTAGCCACTGTTGTAACGTCGGAAAATGCAGCAGTCAATTTGCGCATAGCAAGATCCCACAAACAGCAAGGTGATAATGACCAGATAATCTGTTTTATATTAATGATGTTGGCCGAGGGATAAATACCGGCTCCAGGGCACCAGGGAGAACTCCCCCTGTTCATCTTTGAAATAGTGCCACGGGATCTTTTACACCCACCCGAGACGGCAGACGGTGGGGGGGGGTGGCGCCTTGGTTTAACGTTTCATCTGAAAGACGGCACCTCAGACAGTGCAGCGCTCCTCTCAGTGCTGCACTGGGAGTGTCGGGGGAAGGATTATGGGCTCAAGTCTCCGGATGGGACCTGAACCCACGACTTTCTGACTCAGAGGGGACGAGTGCTGCCACAACACTAAAAAACAGACGATCCGGTCATTATCACATTGCCTGTTTGTGGGATCTTGCTGTGCGCAAATTGGCTGCCGCGTTTCCCACATTACAACAGTGACTACCCTGCAACAAAAAAAAAGTACTTCATTAGCTGTAAAGCGCTTTGGGACGTCCGGCTGTTGTGAAAAGCGCGGCATAAAAAGCAAGTCTTTATCCGTACAGCAGTAAGAATGAAATTGGGAACTCGTGCATGAGGGGCCGGTGGGCCACCGGAGGTGCATCTTCCATCAGCGAGCCTTTGGCTCAATGGTATCATGCCTGCCTGGGAGTCAGAAGGTGGAGGGTTCGAACCCCGCTCCAGACCGTCCCCGCGAGTGGGGGTAACAGGAGCTCGGGTTTTAAGTCCGGGCTGACATCCAGCGGGATACTGGCGTGCTGTGGCTTCGAAGGTACACGAAAGAAAGAGCTCGGGTTCCCAATCGCTACGTGGGCCTTGGTGAGACCACACCTTGAGTACTGTGTGCAGTTTTGGTCGCCTTATCTGAGGAAGGATGTTCTTGCCATGGAGGGAGTTCAGCGAAGATTCACAAGGCTGATACCTGGGATGGCAGGAATGACATATGAGGAGAGATTGGGTCGATTGGGCTTATACTCGCTGGAGTATAGAAGAATGAGGGGGGATCTCATCGAAACATGTAAAATTCTGACAGGTCTGGACAAACTAGATGCAGGAAGAATGTTCCCGATGGTCGGAGAGTCCAGAACCAGGGGTCATAATCTAAGGATAACGGGTAAGCCATTTAGGACAGAAATGAGGAAGAATTTCTTCACCCAGAGAGTGGTGAACCTGTGGAATTCTCTACCACAGAAGGTAGTTGAGGCCAAGTCATTAAATATATTCAAGAATGAGTTAGATATATTTCTTAAAGCTAAAGGTATCAAGGGATATGGGGAGAAGGCAGGTACAGGGTACTGAGTTTGGATGATCAGCCATGATCTCATCGAATGGCGGAGCAGGCTCGAGGGGCTGAATGGCCTGCTCCTGCTCCTATCTTCTATGTTTCTATGTTTACTGAGCCCTTGCGGACAGTTTCGGGTGTCTGGGCCGGAGCAGGGGTGGTGCTGTGATGCTACTGCAGTTAAAACAGCCCGTCGGCACGCGGTATCGCGGCCTCACGCACTTAATAAATTTGCTGCCTGTGGAAACGTGAGGCAGCTGAAAGTAAAAGCGAGAGGAGAGGAAATAAAATAACAGGCCCAGCCTGTTTAAAATCTGCATCAAAGGGACTGCATTGGCTGGAGAAAGAAAAAAAGACTTGCATTTATATAGTGCCTTTCACAACCACCGGACGTCTCAAAGTGCTTTACGGCCAATGAAGTACTTTTTTTGGGAAGTGTAGTCACTGTTGTAATGTAGGAAACACGGCAGCCAATGTGATAATGACCAGACAATCTGTTTTAGTGACTTTGGCAGAGGAGATAAACATTGGCCTCTTCTTCGAAGAGTGCCACGAGATCCTTTACGTCCGCATCAGAGCGCTGACAGGGCCTCGGCTGAACGGCACCTCCGACAGCGCGGCGCTCCCTCGGTACAGCGCCGGGAGTGCCAGCCTCGACTTTGGTGCTCAAGTCCGTGGAGTTGGGACTTTGAACCCGTGACTTTCTGACTCGGAGGTGAGATGTGCTACCCACTGAGGCACAGTGCACACAGAAGCAGGCTGTTAGTTAAAAGTCTACATAGGCCCAGTTCCAAACAAAACACTGTGTGGCTAGACGCCACTGAATTTCTCAGGACTGAACTTGATCGAATGGAGGGATATCTTTATATCGGAGCTCGATTACTTTTTTTTGCTAACTTGTTGGGGGAAAAAAAAAGTTATCTCCACGCAGAAAATAAACAGGTCACGCGTTACTTTAAATAACTTTGTAAATCACTGGTTAGGTCTCAGCTGGAGTATTGTGTCTGTAGAATTCGCAATTATCGCGATTTCATTTTATTAAGGAGAAAACACAAGTTTCTTTCAAAACAGCTTTTATTTCAGCGAAATGCTGTCAGGTTTAAATTGGACACAAGCAGCCTGTAAAATGGCCGCCGCACCGCGTGACAGAACATTCGAGACTTTTCGGCAGGCAGACAAGATGGCGTTCCAATAAACATTCTTGCAAGATCGATAACGATTCAGCACAGTGAAGACATTACACAGGACATTATGGGTTTACAGTATAAACATCGATACTGGAATCGGTCTCCCAGGTACAAAGGAAAGCCATCAAGGGCCCATCCAAAGGACATTAATATGTAAACTCCCAACGGCTCTACGATGAGAGAGCCGTTAGCAGGTAGTTATACAGGACACTTGGAAGCCCCAAACCCCTCCAGGGGGAACACCGACCGATTTAACAATGGGAGAAGTATTAGCAGGTACTCAAACATTCAGGAGTAGCCCCGAAACCCATTAAAGACAGAGATCACCCATACAGGACTTTTTGGGCGCCAAACCTTAAACAAAAGAATGGACATTATAGTTGGGCGGGAAACGGAAGAACTGTGCACTATAATTGCAGGCCCAAACCGTCCATTCTGTCTCTTGACTCTTGATTCTTGCCTCTTGACCTGATTCTTGCTCCTGCCTCGTGTTCGTGACTCTTGCCGCTTGCTGCTGTTATCATCGTGGCTGCTCCTGGGTGAAAGACTGTTGCAAAGACCTATGTTGGTAGCTGGCAGCGGAACCGAAGGCCCGGGATGAGATGAGATGAGATGAGATGAGAGGAGAAGAGAAGAAGACCTTATCCATCGCCACGGTCAGTAAATCCCGACCGCGCCTGTAGGTCGATCAGCCAAGTCTTCTTGACAACGAAGTTTTCTTCTTTAACAAGACATATTGCATCGATGATAACTGGACTGTGTAAACACATCGTATCAATGATATTGACAACGGTGCTCCACGATTAAACTTTGAAGCCCACCAACAGAGGTCTTCACTACAGCGGACGGTCCAGCCGACTGACCGAGCAGCAGAAGCAGTAAACAAGTGGGACCAGGAGATCTCCTGACCAACACGTGGGTGCTGCGGTGAAAAACATCCGATCAGCTATTCGGGATTTCTCCGAGTTATTACGAGTGGTGAGCATGAGTCTCGGGATCCTACGAAGCTAGTTTTAGGATAGTTATTGATAGGGGAGGGTTGAAAGTTTAAGGATATTTGTAATGTGTGCCCTATTTACGTTGTGCTGGTCGTTCCTCGTTTCCCTAAGAGTGATTATAACTGTTTGTAAGATTGTACTGTCATTAATCTGTGCATATGACATGTATTTCATAATTTTAAGTATCATGCAATAAAGATTTTCCATTTCGTACCGTTCAAACCAAGTCTACATGAGTTTTATCTCCATTACTGCTCTCGCATCTAAGTCCAGTGTCTAGAACCGTAAGGGAGAGTGATTCGAACCACTCACAGGGGTGTCTAGTGTTCCCAGACTGGCTGGAGACCAGGCCTAGACCCGCACTGACATACAGGCTGCACAGAGCCGCGTGAACCTCACAGGCCACGAGACACGCAGGGTCAGGAGAGTATCCCTTACAGAAAATGGCGACCGCGGCAGGACATTGGCAGCGAGAGGGTGGTGTGTTGGACTTTGGAATGACTGTACGAAATGTGATGCAGGAAAAGATAGCGGATTACGTGTTTGGAAAGGTTAATCTAACGAAAAAGTGGATAAGCGAACTGTTAGCGGATAAGAGCCCACTAGAGGCAGCTGAAAGGTGGACGGATAGTAAGGAGCATAAAAAGGCAGTTGAGAAAGCAGTCTGGCTTATGTGCTACAAAAGGCAGGTTCAGATTTCAAACCAGACCAATACAGCGCTAACAGCTCGAATCAAGCATTTAGAGGAGGAAATGGAGGAGAAGGTTTCTGGAGGGGAGGTGCTCATTAAGAGTTTAAATGAGTTACGCCAGGAAAGCCAGGAAGTCTCCAGCTACCTTAAAACAAGGGTAGAGTATCTCGAGTGCCAGATCACTGAAGCAAAATTAAACGAGAATAGGATGAAGGACAGATGTAACCGTCAAGCTGCCCAGATAAGAACTCAAGAAGAGAGCTTAATGGGGGTTAGGTCGGCGTATAAGTTGGCCCTTGAGGATAAGTTTCAGGGAGCCGACCATAGCGCCTGCGAAAAAGAGATAGAGAGCCTCAAAAAGGCCGTGAATAATGCGAACGGCATGGTGTGCCTTATTAATCCGTCGGCACGCCAGCCGCTAGTAAGTGAGAGATTTAGAAATTCCCCACCAAGTAAAGCAGAAGAGGTAGTAGCCACTGCGCCCTCCGCGCCACCCAGCTATTCAGAAACCTGGGTTAGGGAGGAAGCAGCGGAAGAAGCAAAAGAGCCCGTTGAAAAAGAGGTAGAAAAGGGATCGTTGTATCCAGTAACGGGGATTAAAAGGGGCCCAAGCAGAAACGGTGGGGAAGAACCGGGGGATCTCCTCGGACAGCTGGTGTTGCCTCACAGTTCACATCAGCTGAGGGCTATGATAAACCACGTAAGGAAGCTGACCGAGATAGACGACCCTTCCGTACATTTTAGGGAAGTTGAGCAAGCCGCAGCCATCAACGGCTGCGATGATGGGGAGACAGCAAAAATGCTGCTGTTCTCATTAGACAGCTCGGTCCTTCAGTGTCTCTCAGGCGATAGCAAGAGGGGTAATAAAAGTTATGAGGAATTGAAAAATGAGGTCCTAGAAGTAGTGGGAGCGAACGACGGAGGTCCGTTTGCTAGAGTGGGACAGACAGTGCAGATGGAGGGAGAACCCCCGAAGGTTTTTGCCGACAGGCTGTGGCCAGTATATGAGCGCAGCTGTCTAGGTGCGCCCGAGCGCGAAGATGTGGAAGGCGCCGCTTTAGTTCATTGGCTTAGGTGCATAATAGCCAACAGTTTACCAGCCGTTAGAGAGCAGGCAAAAGCCTGGTTCGATCCCAATGACCTCAACCTTACGGAAGAGTCGGTCTTGAATCGACTCACGTTAGGCTACCGTAACATAAGGGGTATGGCAACACGTCCTTTTAAGGGAAAAGTACATGAGGTACGACCCGCAGCCCCGGCTCAAAGAGAGTGGCATCAGGAGGGTAATCGCGCCCCACCGGCAAGCAATGCCTGTTACGGGTGCGGGAAGACAGGGCACTGGCGCAAGCACTGCAGGAACCCTTGGAAGGATTCCAAGGATAAGAATCCCGCGGTCCGAGCCCAGGCGCCTGTCCCGGCTAAGGAGGCAAAGGTACCCACCTCTCCCGAAGACCTTGAGGCAGTGTTAGGAGTCGTGCGCAAGATGGTTTTAAATGCGCGTGGACAGGTGGCGGTCGCAACCGGCCCCGTAGGTGCCGCAGGACCGTCTAATAGTGCCCCATGACTAGAACCAGCACAGCCCGTCTACCTGTGTCCGCTCAGCTATGATGCGTGGAGGCGACCTGTGGTGGAGATGGAGGTAGAGAAACAAAAGGGCAGTTATCTGTTGGACACGGGAGCTTCTTGCACCATAATTCATACAGATGACCCTTTTGACTCGCCGCTATCTACCAAGGTCCCATTCACGCTAGCAGGGTTCACAGGGAAAGAACAGGCTGGCACGTTTTCCCTCCCGCTATCCATTCGTTTAGGGACACTTCGCCTTAAGTGGAAGTGTATACTAATGGCATGGCAAAAGGGGGGTGGAAGAGGTATTCTCGGGTCCGATCTGCTAGCGGGACACGGGATCCTCGTGGACCTCAGAAATCACTGTCTCTGGGGGGCTAAAGGGGAAAAGGGCGAAGTAATGGTAATTCAAGGGGAGGAAGAAACAGGGGTCCTGTGTACCGTACAGCCATCCGGAGGCTACGACCTCAGGCTTATGGTCGCAGATGTCCCAACGGACATGCAGACGTACGTGACAGATAATATGCACGCGTTTGCAACCCACAAGCACGATTGTGGGAGGGTGGTCGGGTTTGAGGTCAGCGTAGATGGGGACCCCATGACCCGACCCCAAAAGCAGTATAACTTCCCCAAAGAAGCAGAACCCGATATGGAGGCAGCAATGTCTTCCTTGGTGCAGCAGGGCGTGTTGAGGCCGATAGCCACACACGTGAACTCCCCATTATGGCCGGTTAGGAAGCCGGATAATTCGTGGAGAGCCACGGTGGACTACAGAGTCCTTAACAGTAACATCCCCGCCTGCGCGCCCACAGTAGCAGCAGTTGCTGACCTAATAGGGAGCATCCCAGCGTCCGCGACCACGTTCACGGTGCTGGATATCTCGAACGGTTTTTGGTCCATCCCGCTGCGGCGAGAGGACCAGTACAAGTTTGCCTTTACGTTTAAAGGGCAACAGTACACGTGGAACTGTCTGCCACAAGGTTTCCACAATAGCCCCAGTATTTTTCACCAGTGTATGGCAGGGAGTTTAAAGGAGTTTAGTCAGCCCAATCAGATAGTACAGTATGTGGATGATTTGCTCCTATTTACGGACTCAAGGGAGGAGCACGGACCACTGCTGGACGAGTTATTGGAGCTGTTAGCGAGAAAGGGTTTTAAAGTAAACCCAAAGAAAGCACGTATCGGTCAGCAGGAAGTAAAATTCCTGGGGCTGACCCTACGCGCTGGGGAAAGAGCCATAGACAAAGCAAGGAGGGAGTCGGTGCAAGAATTACCGATTCCCAACAACGTAAGGGGTGTGAGGTCCTTCTTGGGACTGACCGGTTACTGCAGGGATTTTATCGAGGATTATGCGGCCACAGCGGCGCCGCTCCTCCGACTCCTCCACAAGGGAGTAGAGTGGCTTTGGGACGAGGGCTGCCAAGCAGCCTTCGAGAAGTTAAAAAGGGATCTGCAGACCGCGCCAGCCTTAGGGGCCATAGATGGGGGGAAGGAGTTTTTCCTGGAGGTAGCTGCCAGCGGAGACAGCTTAAGCGCCGTGCTGCTCCAAGAGCGTCACGGCAAGCTGAGGCCGGTTGTCTATTCATCCAGGGTATTAACGGATGTGGAGAGAAGTTTTTCCAATTGCGAAAGGCACCTTTTAGCCACGCATTGGGCTGTGAAAAGATCAGCGATCTTCACAGGGCTCTCTCCCATCACTCTCCTCACACATCACACACCAACTAAGATGCTTCTGGATGGGAGGATTAAAGACGGGACCGTAAGCAGCGCACGCATTGCGCGTTGGACCCTTCTTCTCTCCCAGTTGGACATCAGAGTAAAAGGTCTTTGCGAGCCCAGGCTTGCGGCCAATTTGGTATACCCCGGTACAGCCCACCGGTGTTCGGTGGAGGGGGTGTGGGACGTCAACATAGGTTTACGGGCCGGGATACATCCCACTGGGCGCGAGATTTATGTTGATGGGTCTAGCACAGTATCTGCTGGCGAGCGACTCACAGGGTGTGGAGTTTATGACCCTGCGGCAGACCTTGCCCTGGCGATCAAGCTCCCTAGCACCATGAGCGCGCAGCAGGCTGAGCTGTCTGCCGTGGTGTACGTGGTAACCCACCCAGACATTTTCCCAACCCCATACACGATTTGCTCGGACAGTATGTTCACCTGCAATTCGTGTACGGAATACCTGGCCATTTGGTCCCGCCGTGGATACACCTCCGCGGACGGGCGACCTTTAACGGTAAAGCCCTTGCTGGAAAAGATCTTAGCAGCAGCAGTAGGGGAGGAAGGGGAGATTTTCATCCATAAGGTGAAAGCTCACTCCTCCACAGAGCCCCGTGGGGAGGGCAACCGGCAGGCGGATGCGCTAGCCAGGGAGGGTGCCCGCGACGGTACTTTCTGGAACCCCTATAGAACCGGACCCATAGCAGCGGTCCGAGGTGGGGACGGGAATACCGGGAACACCAGGGTAGCATTGCCCCTAGACCTTAAGACCGTCCAAGCCCAGGATCCCGCCCTAAAAGCAGTCCTAAAAACGATTGCTGAGGGGAGGCAGGTAGAAGGTCCGTACAGTACGGCAACCCTCTCAGTTAAGGAAGGCATGCTGTTCCGCGAGGAGCAGTGGGTTGTGCCGCAGCAGCACAGGAGGGAATTCCTCCAGTTGGCTCACGAGGGACCAGGGGCAGGGCACCCCGGGCCCGAGGTTACCTGGCAACGGGTAGAGCAAGCGGGATGGTGGCCAGGGCTCAGGGAACAAGTCCGCGAGTTCTGTGCAAGCTGTCTTGTGTGCGCTGCAAATAACCCAGACCCCCAGAAAAGGAAGGTGCCCATGGGACACGTAAGAAGGGTAGAGGGACCATGGCAGTCGATACAGATCGACTATATAGGACCCCTGCCCACCACCCAGGGAGGTTATAAGTACTGCCTCGTCCTGGTGGATGTGTTTTCCAAGTGGGTGGAAGCCTTCCCTTGTCGAACAGCTACGGCACTGGGTACTGCAAAAATCTTGGTCCGGGAAGTGTTCTCGCGGTGGGGACTCCCCCGTTTTGTGGAGTCAGACCAAGGGAGTCATTTCACCGGCCAGGTGATGCAGAACACCCTCATGCTTTTGGGCATTGAAGGGAAGTGGCACGTAGCACACAATCCCCAGTCATCCGGGATTGTTGAACGTATGAACCGGACCCTGAAGGAGAAATTGAGGAAAGAGACTAGGAACTCGCCCCAAAAATGGGCGGAAGTTCTGCCTTTAGTCCTCATGGGGGTCCGGGCCAGTCAGTCAAAAAGTACGGGGTACTCCCCGCACGAGGTAATGACCGGCAGGCTCATGCGAACCCCCACCCATGTGCTAGCCCCGGTGCTCACTGAGGGTCAGCTTCAAGAGATCAGCAGGGACAAGTTCGCCCAAACTCTCTTGGAGCGCCTGAAGCAAGTTTATGAGCAGGCGGCTGGGAACATGGGAAGGCAGCACCAGGGCAATCGCTTGTTGCTGGAACCCCGCAAAACGCGGGAGTGGGAAGTAGGAGACCAGGTCATGGTCAGAAACTACGCCAGAGTAGGGAGTCTGGAACCACTGTATATGGGACCCTACAACATTGTAGACAAGGCAAGTCCCATGGTTTACGCCGTAAAAGTACCTCGGCGCACTAAGTGGTTCCACATAAACCAATGTAAACTGTACCAGCCGGGTGCGCAAGGGAAAACTACAGGGGTAAATCCCGCCAACGGGAAAACACAGCCCCAGGTAGGACCACAAGGCACACAGGCAGGCGTAGCAGCTTGCATCAGGGGAAGGGACATCCCGGACGATCATGCAGCGTTTTTCTGGAGTTGGGGGTTAGATGACGAGGACCCCAGGGTACCCTGGTCAGATGAGGATAGTGCAGATGAGCATAGTGATGATGACGGGTGGTTTCACAGGAACGGTCTGGAAGGATTGGGGCCGATAGGTAGAGAGCCCTACGGGGTGGACACACAAGCTGCAGGTCCCGACAGGAGGAGGAAGGAGCTAGAGGAGGCCGGGCCAGCCGCTATGTGGTTCCCAGAGGTGTGGCCGCCCGCTGTAAACGTCCAGTCCTCAGGGGAGGCAGAGTTCGCGAGTGAAGGGCCGCCTGCTGGGCCGAGCAGGGCGGGGCCCCGAACTGCCAGCCCCGAGGTTAGGGAGGCGGAGTCAGCGGAGGCGGGGCTGGCGCCTGTGATGGAACCCCAGGTCATCCCGTTGAAGGTCTCGGGACCCGGTCCGTCCGTCACGGAGCCCCCGCCCGTAGCAGTTCCCCGTAGGTCAAGCAGAGCACCCCAGCCCAGGAAGACGTGGTCAGGTCCACAGGATGCCCCAGGGCGTAAGTTTCAGATTAAGATAACCCGGGTAGAGACAGGCCACATCGAAGCAGTAACAGGCTGCGGCAGATCAGAGGAAAGGGTCAGCGCAGCAACAGGCTGCGGCAGATCAGAGGGAAGGGTCAGTGCCCTCCCACCGTCGGGAAGAGCTCGCAGCAGCCTTCTCAGGATTTAAAGGGGCCGCCCTGAGAACGGGCGGCATTGTATAGTATTAGTTTAAGGTTGTAAAGTTATTAGTTCAAGGTTTTAAGTTTAGTTTAAAGTTTTAAGTAGTTTTAATAAGTTTAAGTTTGTAGTGGTTTATACAGATAACGACAAATGATGGGAGTTTTAAGGCTAGGTTTAGAGGAAGTCTGTTCAGCAAAAGTTGAAGTTTACGTGAGGCGAGGTCAGGGGACCCGCTCACCCTTCACAACAGCCAGAGACTTTTTTGCGAGGCTGGCTACCTCATTCTATCTGATCACAGGAACCAAGGAAGGATGGAACGACTCATAGTATTGCTCGTGGCAATCGGATGTGGATTGGCCTATCGGGGCCTCACCAAGGATGTCGTGGTGTTTGGATGTTCCGGGGACACGGCCCCCATCGCGGTGGATGGGACCGGGAGACGGAAGGCAGAAGGGACCAGCACCTATTTCCACAAGGGAAGGTGGCCAGGATGGCTGGGAACGAACTCAACGGAGTATTCCAGCACATCGGGGTTCGCCTACAAAGAGACTTCTTTAATGTGCCCCAAAGTACGGATCATCGCACCCAGGATCAGCGTCACCGTCGGCAAACGGATTTGTTCTGCAGTGGGAATGTCCCATTGAGCCGATGGTGGTGGCTGCGAAAGCTGAGCAAGACTATGAGGAACTCTTCGGTTGAGTGGGAGCGACTGGGTAATAATACCCATCGGACAATTACGGGGACAGATGGACAAGTGAAAGTCTGTTGGGACAAATGGTGGGAACCAGATGAGGGGATTTATGTTTGTATGTGGGGGTCAAAGTACGTTTGCCCCAAAGGCATCTCCATATTCTTTATTAACCAGTGGCAGGATAACGGACAGGGGATGAGGTGGGATGCGAGCACCAGGGGGTGCGGAGCCCCATTCTCCCCGATCCCAGTAAATGCCACTGAGCTCATTACGCGCCCACGCAAAGCCCCGCCCACGATTCCGGTAGTTCTAACTGAGGAAGAAGGGTGCCCTAAAACTAGTAAGGGACCCGGGAACGGTTTGGTACTGGTCCCCACAGACCAGATACTATTTCAGGGAGTGCATTACGCGGTGGCCTCGGTGATTTTAAATCTCACTGAGGTACGGTTACCAGAGTGGTGCCCCAAAAAGACGGAACAGTTGTACCAGGTCCTGTTGACCAAGATGTTCAGGCAGTTTTACGAATTTGACTTTGCAGAAATTGATAAGACAAGTTTATACACCGCACCGCAGGAAGTTTTGGACCAAGTAGGGAGGCAAAGAAGGGGTTTGGTGAACGATGCGTTCACTGCTTTCAACACAGGGACATCTGTGGTCAACGCTCTAGACAGTGTGGAGCTGCAGACCCAGATTAATGGTTTAAAAACACAGTTAAAGGATATTCTCACAGATGAGAATAAAGTGGTAGGGTCGGGTCTGCACGAGGACCAAGCCATGACACTACACTTGAAAGAGATTATAGCAGAGCTGGAGAAACATGCGCGTACGGTAAATGCCCTGATTAGGGAAGATCGGAATGCATCCGATCAAGCTGCGCAGAACGAGGTGTGCGTGCTTTACGGGGCGTGGTTACTGGGCGAGGGCCGCAGTAATTTGGAGGATTTAAAACAAGGTTTGGTCCCGTCCTGGATAAGTAACAAACACCTGCGGGCGCTCCACCCTTTTCAGAATGCATTAAGTCCGTGCCAGCTCAGGCTAGCTTCAGAAGCTTACCCAGTCCCCGTGGACTGCGGACGTTCAAACCATACTATTATGGGAATAGTATTACGCATGCCGGTTTTGGGCGACACAGCAAAGCCCGCCCCGGTGTATCGGGTAGAGAACATTGGTGTCATTCAGGGGGGAGCCCACATTCGTTATGCAGCGGTTCCACCTTACGTCATCCGCTGGGAGCAAACGATGACAGGTACAGATCTCTCTGGTTGTCGTGGCAGGGGAGCACACATAATACTGTGCCCCCAGCACTTGAATGCCTTTTTAACACCACAGTGCGGGTTCAGAACGGCTGGCGCCAAGTCCATGAATTGCACCATGGAGGCAATGGCACAAGATCATGTGCCTCCGCAGGTAGCATACATCGGGGGTGGAACATATTGTGTTACCACTGCAGCGCAACACTACCAGCATGGAAACCGTAGCCGGTGTCCGGTGAGTGACAGCAGTTTCTGTTTTAAACCCAGGGCTGAAGTTCAAGTAGCACAACAGCGAATTATCCCAATCCCTGAACCATCCACTGTTCATCTCACAGTAAAAGAGAATTTTACCGACTTGCAGCGATTTGTCGCACATTTTGGGTACCTCATTCCCCCTCTCCCCGAGCATTTAACCAAACTTCTAAAAGCCGTCGCGGTGTCACAAAAGCATTTCTATACATTAGAACAGAAAACCGTCGAGATAGGTACAGACATTTTGGACATAGTGGTTCCACCGTGGTGGAATCTGTTCACGAATATTGAAGTGCCCTCATGGGTTAGAATAGCCTCCCACATTTTAGTCGTCTGTCAAGTGTTTATTGTAGTATACCTTTTGTTCATACATTGTAAAAGAGACAAGCGCCTCACCAAGCATGAGAACACGGGAGAGTGGCGAGAACGTTACGTGCGCGTGCACGATGAGAGCGCAGTGTAATGGGAAAATGGCGTCACTCCCGCTCGCCACGTGCGCCGCGGAAGTTTGTACTCAGTGTAAATACGTTGGAAACTCGACATGTTTAAGAGTTGGGATTTGTTTATTTTGGTGATGGTGTTGATTGTTTGGTTTTTGGGTTTTGTTTTTCCTTCCCTTGAATAAAAGATAAATATACAGGTGATGCGTGAGGTATCGGCCTGGTTACGCCGGGAAGGAAAACAAGTGGTGTAAGTTTAAGGGCAAATGATGCCTATGGTGATATAAAGTGTGATTTTTCTTGGGAAATGAGGACGACACAGAGACCCTAGTTAAGTTAAAATTTATGGGATTAATTTACTGGATTCGGAGTGAAATCGAGATAAGATTGCTCACCACTGAGTTTTTGATACGATAAGCGGAGTTATTCGCATCAACAGGAGGGACTGTAGAATTCGCAATTATCGCGATTTCATTTTATTAAGGAGAAAACACAAGTTTCTTTCAAAACAGCTTTTATTTCAGCGAAATGCTGTCAGGTTTAAATTGGACACAAGCAGCCTGTAAAATGGCCGCCGCACCGCGTGACAGAACATTCGAGACTTTTCGGCAGGCAGACAAGATGGCGTTCCAATAAACATTCTTGCAAGATCGATAACGATTCAGCACAGTGAAGACATTACACAGGACATTATGGGTTTACAGTATAAACATCGATACTGGAATCGGTCTCCCAGGTACAAAGGAAAGCCATCAAGGGCCCATCCAAAGGACATTAATATGTAAACTCCCAACGGCTCTACGATGAGAGAGCCGTTAGCAGGTAGTTATACAGGACACTTGGAAGCCCCAAACCCCTCCAGGGGGAACACCGACCGATTTAACAATGGGAGAAGTATTAGCAGGTACTCAAACATTCAGGAGTAGCCCCGAAACCCATTAAAGACAGAGATCACCCATACAGGACTTTTTGGGCGCCAAACCTTAAACAAAAGAATGGACATTATAGTTGGGCGGGAAACGGAAGAACTGTGCACTATAATTGCAGGCCCAAACCGTCCATTCTGTCTCTTGACTCTTGATTCTTGCCTCTTGACCTGATTCTTGCTCCTGCCTCGTGTTCGTGACTCTTGCCGCTTGCTGCTGTTATCATCGTGGCTGCTCCTGGGTGAAAGACTGTTGCAAAGACCTATGTTGGTAGCTGGCAGCGGAACCGAAGGCCCGGGATGAGATGAGATGAGATGAGATGAGAGGAGAAGAGAAGAAGACCTTATCCATCGCCACGGTCAGTAAATCCCGACCGCGCCTGTAGGTCGATCAGCCAAGTCTTCTTGACAACGAAGTTTTCTTCTTTAACAAGACATATTGCATCGATGATAACTGGACTGTGTAAACACATCGTATCAATGATATTGACAACGGTGCTCCACGATTAAACTTTGAAGCCCACCAACAGAGGTCTTCACTACAGCGGACGGTCCAGCCGACTGACCGAGCAGCAGAAGCAGTAAACAAGTGGGACCAGGAGATCTCCTGACCAACACGTGGGTGCTGCGGTGAAAAACATCCGATCAGCTATTCGGGATTTCTCCGAGTTATTACGAGTGGTGAGCATGAGTCTCGGGATCCTACGAAGCTAGTTTTAGGATAGTTATTGATAGGGGAGGGTTGAAAGTTTAAGGATATTTGTAATGTGTGCCCTATTTACGTTGTGCTGGTCGTTCCTCGTTTCCCTAAGAGTGATTATAACTGTTTGTAAGATTGTACTGTCATTAATCTGTGCATATGACATGTATTTCATAATTTTAAGTATCATGCAATAAAGATTTTCCATTTCGTACCGTTCAAACCAAGTCTACATGAGTTTTATCTCCATTACTGCTCTCGCATCTAAGTCCAGTGTCTAGAACCGTAAGGGAGAGTGATTCGAACCACTCACAGGGGTGTCTAGTGTTCCCAGACTGGCTGGAGACCAGGCCTAGACCCGCACTGACATACAGGCTGCACAGAGCCGCGTGAACCTCACAGGCCACGAGACACGCAGGGTCAGGAGAGTATCCCTTACATGTCCAATTCTGGGGACCGCACTTTAGGAAGGATGTCAAGGCCACGGAGAGGGTGCGGAGGAGATTTACCAGAATGGTACCGGGGATGAGGGACTTCAGTTATGTGGAGAGACTGGATTGTTCTTGGAACTACTTTTGAAGTGGAGTCACTGCTGTAACGTAGGAAACGCAGCAGCCAATTTGTGCACAGCAAGCTCCCACAAAAACAGTAATGCGTTAATGACCAGATCATCTGTTTTTTTAACGTTAAAATGATGTTGGTTGAGAGATAAATCTTGGCCAGGACACCGGGGAGAGCTCCCCTGCTCTTCTTTGAATTAGTGGCTGTCGGGTCGTTTACGTCAACCCGAGAGAGCAGACGGGGCCTCGGTTTGACGTCTCATCCAGAAAGACGGCGCCTCCGACAGGGCAGCGGCGCTCCCTCAGTGGGAGTGTCGGCCTGGGATGATGTGCTCGAGTCTCTGGAGTGGGGCTTGAACCCACGACCTCCTGACTCAAGAGGCAAGAGTGCTGCCTACCGAGCCATGGCTGACTTAATAATGGTATTGTTAATGTTATCTTTGTCGTCCTAATAATCCTATTAGATCTGTACACGAGATCTCTGATCTGTCTCTGACCGATCGAGCTCGCTATACCAGGCTGACTGTCTATATAAATTAAAAGTATAATTTGGTATATTATTAGAAATAAAGAGGCTGCAGTACAAATGTTTACAACTCTCACTTACAACCCGCACAACATGACTCATAAGAAATCAGCTAAAGACTTGGTTGTTACTTACTGGCTGTTTCGGTGACCCTTTTGAATGGTATAGACTGTTTCAAGTAGGCTGCCATAAGGTCTGTCAAACGCTATACCGGCCATCGCGTACAGCGGGCAAATCACGCGCCCGCCATCAGCGGTGGGGGCTGTATCCAACAACAACGCATCGCATTTATATAGCGCCTTTAACGTAGTAAAACGTCCCAAGGCGCTTCACAGGAGCATAAGAACATAAGAAGTAGGAGCAGGAGTCGGCCATACCACCCTTCGGGCCTGCTCCGCCATTCAATAGGATCATGGCTGATCCGAACCTAGACTCACGTCCACTTCCCTGCCCGCTCCCCATAACCCTTAATTCCCTTCTCAGCTAGGAAACTGTCTATCTCCGTTTTAAATTTATTTAATGTCGCAGCTTCCACAGCTCTCTGAGGTAGCAAATTCCATAGATTTACCACCCTCTGAGTGAAGAAGTTTCTCCTCATCTCAGTTTTGAAACGGCAGCCCCTTATTCTAAGATTATGCCCCCTAGTTCTAGTCTCACCCATCAGTGGAAACATCCGATCAAGCCCTCTTTTTTTATTATCAAACAAAATTTGACACCGAGCCACATGAGGAGATATTAGGGCAGGTGACCAAAAGCTTGGTCAAAGAGGTCGGTTTTAAGGAGCATCTTAAAGGAGGAGAGAGAGGTAGTGAGGCGGAGAGGTTTAGGGAGGGAATTCCAGAGCTTAGGGCCCAGGCAGCTGAAGGCACGGCCGCCAATGGTGGGGGGCGATGGAAATCGGGGGATGCGCAAGTCAGTCTGATCTTCAAATACCTAATTGCCTTCCAACTGACCCAAGAAGGCACAACAATTACACTGCAGAGTCTTAAAGGGGACACACGGACATCCTCAGCAGGCACCATACCCTTCGAGCCCGGCCACTGGACAGCCGTTAGTTCCTCAAGGACATTAATGTGGGATCCAGTGAAGCGGGTGCGGGCAATACTTCAAATGCACTTGCCCCTTTAAAATTTGTGAGTGGCACAGTCCTTGAAGATACCCATCTCCAGCCAACTGGGCCAAACATCTCTCCGTCCTTTCAACTGGTGACCAATTTATCAATTGTAAATCGGCGGATTGCGTAACAAAGGCCGTATCTTACTGCTTCATGGTGGAGTTGGTGTCTGCGCAATAGTCAGCATGTTTGTGCATGTTCCTCTTGATAATGATCCACCTTCATATTCATACTGGTCTCTCCCTCGACTCTCTCCACCTCTTTCTCCCACAGTTGCTCTCTGACTTTCTCTTGGCCGCTGGAGCACTCTCTTATAGCCTTTATCTTTCTCTGTCTCTTGCTCTCCCCGTCTCTCTGTCTCTCTGTCTCTCTCTATCTCTTGCCCTGCCTGTCTTTTGCTCCGTGTGTGTCTCTCTTGTCCGGTCTGCTTCTCTCGCTACATCTGTGTCCGGCAGGACACCGGGGGAGAACTCCCTTGCTCTTCTTCGAAATAGTGGCTTTTGGGATCTTTTACGTCTGGGGTCTCTCGGTTTAACATCTCAACCGAAAGACGGCACCTCCCGACAGTGCGGCGCTCCCTCAGCACTGCACCGGGAGTGTCGGCCTGGATTTTGTGCTCAAGTCTCTGGAGTGGGGCTCAAACCTATGAGCTTCTGACTCAAGAGGCGAGAGCGTGCGACCCACTGAGCCACGGCTGACGCTACAATGGACTAAACCCCTTCCCATTCACTCCTGTGGCATCATTACTTGAAGGAGAAAAAATTGCAAGGCTATGGGGAAAGAGCGGGGGAGTGGGACGAACAGTCCTTGTGGAGACAAAGTCCCGTCTTCACACTGAGGACACCCTCCATCGTGTTGTGTGGCACTACCACCGTGCTAAACGGGATAGATTCAGAACAGATCTGGCAGCTCAAAACTGGGCATCCATGAAGTGCTGTGGGCCATCAGCAGCAGCAGCAGAATTGTATTCGACCACAATCTGTAACCTCATGGCCCGGCATATCCCTCACTCTACCCTTACCATCAAGCCAGGGGACCAACCCTGGTTCAATAATGTTTGTGAAGAGCATGCCAGGAGCAGCACCAGGCGTACCTAAAAATGAGTTCCAACCTGGGGAAGCTGCAACACAGGACTACATGCATGCTAAAAAGCGGAAGCAGCATGCTATAGACAGGGCTAAGCGATCCCACAATCAACGGATCAGATCAAAGCTCTGCAGTCCTGCCACATCCAGTCGTGAATGGCGGTGGGCAATAAAACAACTAATGGGAGGAGGAGGCTCCATCAATATCCTCATCCTTAATGATGGTGGAGCCCAGCATGCGAGTGCAAAAGACAAGGCTGAAGCGTTTGCAACCATCTTCAGCCAGAATTGCCGAGTGGATGATCCATATAGGCCTCCTCCTGAGGTCCCCACCACCACAGAAGCCAGTCTTCAGCCAATTCGATTCACTCCACGTAATATCAAGAAACGGCCGAGCGCACTGGATACAGAAAAGGCTGTGGACCCCGACAGCATCCTGGCTGTCATGCTGAAGACTTGTGCTCCAGAACCTGCCGCGCCTCTAGCCAAGCTGTTCCAGTACAGCTACAACACTGGCATCGATCCGACAATGTGGAAAACTGCCCAGGTATGTCCAGTCTACAAAAAGCAGGACAAATCCAATCCGGCCAATTACTACCCCATCAGTCTACTCTCAATCAGAAAAGTGATGGAAGGTATCGTCGACAGTGCTATCAAGCGGCACTTACTCACTAATAACATGCTCACTGATGCTCAGTTTGGGTGCTGCCAGGACCACTCGGCTCCAGACCTCATTACAGCCTTGGTTCAAACATGGACAAAAGAGCTGAATTCCAGAGGTGAGGTGAGAGTGACTGCCCTTGACATCAAGGCAGCATTTGACTGAGTGTGGCATCAAGGAGCCCTAGTAAAACTGAAGTCAATGGGAATTGGGGGGAAAACTCTCCACTGGCTGGAGTCATACCCAGCACAAAGGAAGATGGTTGTGGTGGTTGGAGGTCAATCATCACAGCCCCAGGACACTGCTGCAGGAGTTCCTCAGGGCAGTGTCCTAGGCCCAACCATCTTCAGCTGCTTCATCAATTACCTTCCCTCCATCATAAGGTCAGAAGTGGGGATGTTCGCTGATGACTGCACAGTGTTCAGCGCCATTCGCAACTCCTCAGATAATGAAGCAGTCCATGCCCGCATGCAGCTAGACCTGGACGACGTTCAGGCTTGGGCTGATAAGTGGCAAGTAACATTCACGCCACAGAAGTGCCAGGCAACGAATATCTCCAACAAGCGAGCGTCTAACCACCTCCCCTTGACATTCAATGGCATTACCATCGCCGAATCCCCCCACCATCAAGATTCTGGGGGTCACCATTGACCAGAAACTTAACTGGACCAGCCACATAAATATGGTGGCTACAAGAGCAGGTCAGAGGCTGGGTATTCTGCGGTGAGTGTCTCACCTCCTGACTCCCCTATCTACAAGGCACAAGTCAGGAGTGTGATGGAATACTTTCCACTTGCCTGGATGAGTGCAGCTCCAACAACTCAAGAAGCTCGACACCATCCAAGACAAAGCAGCCCGCTTGATCGGCACCCCATCCACCACCTTAAACATCCACTCTCTCCACCACCGGCGCACCGTGGCTGCAGTGTGCACCATCTACAAGATGCACTGCAGCAACTCGCCAAGGATTCTTCGGCAGCGCCTCCCAAACTTGACACCTCTTCCACCTGGAAGGACAAGGGCAGCAGGCGCATGGGAACACCACCACCTCCAAGTTCCCCTCCAAGTCACACACCATCCTGACTTAGAAGTATATCGGCCGATCCTTCATCGTCGCTGGGTCAAAATCCTGGAACTCCCTCCCTAACAGCACTGTGGGAGTACCTTCACCACACGGACTGCAGTGGTTCAAGAAGGCGGCTCATCACCACCTTCTCAAGGGCAATTAGGGATGGGCAATAAATGCTGGCCTTGCCAGCGACGCCCAGATCCCATGAAGAATATTAAAAAAAAACTGGCTTGCTCTGCGAAGGAGCCAGCAGATTCGATGGGCCGAATGGCTCTACAAGTCTATAATTGGTTGATATAATTAGGGCTCTCAGCATACACTTAGTCCCTGATCAGCTGGTTTTAATACCGGGCTGACTAAACTGCAGCTAATCACAGCTAATCTTACCTGGAGACAGAACTATAAAAGCTCTTATCTCGTCTGTGTACAGTGTGTGTTTGGCTGCCCTGTGTTTTCTACTGTTTGCAGTTGGGCTGAGTGTTTGGATGAATGATTGCACAGTCTGAGGTACAAAGATGTGCACACTGGATCTTATCGCCACTTCAGGGATAGCCAGACCGCCCACCCCCCCTAACTCAGCCAGGGCAGCAAGTCCACTTACTGCAGTGCACAGCCTGTGCTAGCTTCAGTCGAACACGCAATCGAGACGGCTCACGTTACCAGTGGCTACTTGGGTTCGATACCGGAAGTACCCAGCTCCGCGGAGTGCAACCCGACTCGAGTGTGTGGCGGGGGGGTTGAAATAAAAAACGAATCCGCTCTAATTCCTTTGCCACAAACCCAATATGACCCTCTACCGATCGTCCCATATTTATATCCAGCCGCGTGCTCCGTTGCGAGGTTACAGTGTTGGGTGGGAGCTGGGGTGTGGCAGAGAGTTTGGCCAGCAAGTATCTGCAGAAGATCCTCAGCTGTATCTGCGGATAGAAGGGTGGTGGAGGGGGGGGGGCGCTCTCCAAATCCATGAGGTGACAAGCCAGCGAGTTAGTACTCCCAGATCGTTATTTTGCTCGCCCTGGACTGAGCATTATTAGGGATATCGGGCAAGTGGGGCTCTCAGCTTTCACTTGAAACTGGGACTAGAAAGGTTGGTGTCAAAGAGCTTTCGTCCGGTAACTGAATCTGTTGCTTAACCTCTTGCAAAACTGGGTGTTCCATAGTTCAACACACACAGTTCAAATTACTAAATTGTTAAACTACCCACTGTGTTACTGACTGTATCTCTACTGATGTTAATCCAGCTCCCTCACACTGTCACTCAGTAACCCCTCTCCCCCAGCGCCCTGTGTTACTGACTGTATCTCTACTGATGTTAATCCAGCTCCCTCACACTGTCACTCAGTAACCCCTCTCCCCCAGCGCCCTGTGTTACTGACTGTATCTCTACTGATGTTAATCCAGCTCCCTCACACTGTCACTCAGTAACCCCTCTCCCCCCAGCGCTCAAGTCACTGGATTGGGGGCTCGGACCCACGACCTTCTGACTCAGAGACGAGAGAGTGCGACCCACTGAGCCGCGGGCTGGCAACGAAGGCAGATACAAAAAACATAACGCCCTGGTGTCCAAGTGCTGAGTGTGGGCTGTGCAGTGTGAATTAAAGGCAGAGTCTCTCCCCCTGCCCCACCCCGCCACCAGTGCTTAATGATTGTCATGCCCCGTACTAATTTCTCTCAGTCGCCGTGTGTCATTGTGCTTTCACCGAGTCACGACTCTTTATTTACTGGAAATATGTTCAGAGCACTGACTGACACGGGCTGCGATGAATCTGCTTCACTCGCTCACATTAACAGCTACTTCATGAATCTCGCAGTTTTCTCTTCTGGGAAGTGAAGAGAAAGAAAAAAAAAGCCGTGAAGGACACGGAGTAATTGAGGCTCTGCACCTCGCCGGTGGGAAGGCGAAGTTAACCCCTTCTCCACTGTTCACCCGCTGAACGCGGCTCCTTCACGGTCTCCTGGCCCTCCCCTGTCCAAAGTGCTGGCGCTAGCTGGGGGAGTGGGTTCCGCAGGTGCCACAGGCCCTCCTGCACCTCTCCCAAACCAGGGATTTCCCACAGGTAGACAGTGAGGATATTCGACTGCAACGGCATATCGCACAGGCCCAACCCTATCCACGTCAGACATTCTCTCGCTCACACACACTGGCAGGCACAGACACACATACAGGTAGATACAGACACTCATACAGATAGATACACAGGCAGGCACAGACACTCATACAGATAGATACACAGACAGACACAGACACTCATACAGATAGATACACTGGCAGACAGACACTCATACAGATAGATACACAGGCAGGCACAGACACTCATACAGATAGATACACAGACAGACACAGACACTCATACAGATAGATACACTGGCAGACACAGACACTCATACAGATAGATACACAGGCAGGCACAGACACTCATACAGATAGATACACAGGCAGGCACAGACACTCATACAGATAGATACACAGGCAGACACAGACACTCATACAGATAGATACACTGGCAGACAGACACTCATACAGATAGATACACTGGCAGACAGACACTCATACAGATAGATACACAGGCAGGCACAGACACTCATACAGATAGATACACTGGCAGACAGACACTCATACAGATAGATACACTGGCAGACAGACACTCATACAGATAGATACACTGGCAGACAGACACTCATACAGATAGATGCACTGGCAGGCACAGACACTCATACAGATAGATACACTGGCAGACAGACACTCATACAGATAGATACACAGGCAGGCACAGACACTCATACAGATAGATACACTGGCAGACAGACACTCATACAGATAGATACACAGGCAGGCACAGACACTCATACAGATAGATACACTGGCAGACAGACACTCATACAGATAGATACACAGACAGACACAGACACTCATACAGATAGATGCACTGGCAGGCACAGACACTCATACAGATAGATACACAGGCAGGCACAGACACTCATACAGATAGATACACTGGCAGACACAGACACACATACAGATAGATACACAGGCAGGCACAGACACTCATACAGATAGATACACAGGCAGGCACAGACACTCATACAGATAGATACACTGGCAGACAGACACTCATACAGATAGATGCACTGGCAGGCACAGACACTCATACAGATAGATACACTGGCAGACAGACACTCATACAGATAGATACACAGGCAGGCACAGACACTCATACAGATAGATACACTGGTAGACAGACACTCATACAGATAGATACACAGGCAGGCACAGACACTCATACAGATAGATACACTGGCAGACAGACACTCATACAGATAGATACACAGACAGACACAGACACTCATACAGATAGATGCACTGGCAGGCACAGACACTCATACAGATAGATACACAGGCGGGCACAGACACTCATACAGATAGATACACTGGCAGACACAGACACACATACAGATAGATACACAGGCAGGCACAGACACTCATACAGATAGATACACAGGCAGGCACAGACACTCATACAGATAGATACACAGGCAGGCACAGACACTCATACAGATAGATACACAGGCAGGCACAGACACTCATACAGATAGATACACAGGCAGGCACAGACACTCATACAGATAGATACACTGGCAGACACAGACACACATACAGATAGATACACAGGCAGGCACAGACACTCATACAGATAGATACACAGGCAGGCACAGACACTCATACAGATAGATACACAGGCAGGCACAGACACTCATACAGATAGATACACAGGCAGGCACAGACACTCATACAGATAGATACACAGGCAGGCACAGACACTCATACAGATAGATACACTGGCAGGTACAGACACACATACAGATAGATACACAGGCAGACACAGACACTCATACAGATAGATACACGGGCAGACACAGACACACATACAGATAGATACACTGGCAGGCACAGACACTCATACAGATAGATACACTGGCAGGCACAGACACTCATACAGATAGATACACAGGCAGGCACAGACACTCATACAGATAGATACACAGGCAGGCACAGACACTCATACAGATAGATACACGGGCAGGCACAGACACTCATACAGATAGATACACTGGCAGGCACAGACACTCATACAGATAGATACACAGGCAGGCACAGACACTCATACAGATAGATACACAGGCAGGCACAGACACTCATACAGATAGATACACAGACAGACACAGACACTCATACAGATAGATACACAGGCAGGCACAGACACACGTACAGATAGATACACAGGCAGGTACAGACACTCATACAGATAGATACACAGGCAGACACAGACACTCATACAGATAGATACACTGGCAGACAGACACTCATACAGATAGATACACAGGCAGACACAGACACTCATACAGATAGATACACTGGCAGACACAGACACACATACAGATAGATACACAGGCAGGCACAGACACTCATACAGATAGATACACAGGCAGGCACAGACAGTCATACAGATAGATACACAGGCAGGCACAGACACTCATACAGATAGATACACAGGCAGGCACAGACACTCATACAGATAGATACACAGGCAGGCACAGACACTCATACAGATAGATACACTGGCAGACACAGACACACATACAGATAGATACACAGGCAGGCACAGACACTCATACAGATAGATACACAGGCAGGCACAGACACTCATACAGATAGATACACAGGCAGGCACAGACACTCATACAGATAGATACACAGGCAGGCACAGACACTCATACAGATAGATACACAGGCAGGCACAGACACTCATACAGATAGATACACTGGCAGGTACAGACACACATACAGATAGATACACAGGCAGACACAGACACTCATACAGATAGATACACGGGCAGACACAGACACACATACAGATAGATACACTGGCAGGCACAGACACTCATACAGATAGATACACTGGCAGGCACAGACACTCATACAGATAGATACACAGGCAGGCACAGACACTCATACAGATAGATACACAGGCAGGCACAGACACTCATACAGATAGATACACGGGCAGGCACAGACACTCATACAGATAGATACACTGGCAGGCACAGACACTCATACAGATAGATACACAGGCAGGCACAGACACTCATACAGATAGATACACAGGCAGGCACAGACACACGTACAGATAGATACACAGGCAGGTACAGACACTCATACAGATAGATACACAGGCAGACACAGACACTCATACAGATAGATACACTGGCAGGCACAGACACTCATACAGATAGATACACAGGCAGGCACAGACACTCATACAGATAGATACACAGGCAGGCACAGACACTCATACAGATAGATACACAGACAGACACAGACACTCATACAGATAGATACACAGGCAGGCACAGACACACGTACAGATAGATACACAGGCAGGTACAGACACTCATACAGATAGATACACAGGCAGACACAGACACGCACACACGTAGACGCGCGCACACACACGCACGCACAGAGAGTCACTCTGCTCCCGGTTTAATCAAAGCATGTGGGGCAGTTAATGTAAAAACAGAGGCTCCTGGATCATCAGCATGGTGCGGGAAGTACAACAACAACAACCAGCCTTGGTCCAAACATGGACAAAGGAGCTGAATTCCAGAGGTGAGGTGAGAGTGACTGCCCTTGACATCAAGGCAGCATTTGACCGTGTGTGGCATCAAGGAGCCTGAGTAAAACTGAAGTCATTGGGAATCGGGGGGAAAACGCTCCACTTGCTGGAGTCATACCCTGCACAAAGGAAGATGGTTGCGGTGATTGAAGGTCAATCATCACAGCCCCAGGATATCGCTGCAGGAGTTCCTCAGGGCAGTGTCCGAGGCCCAACCATCTTCAGCTGCCTCATCAATGATCTTCCCTCCAACATAAGGTCAGAAATGGGGATGTTCGCTGATGACTGCACAGTGTTCAGTGCCATTCACAACTCCTCAGAAGCAGTCCATGCCCGCATGCAACAAGACCTGGACGACATTCAGGCTTGGGCTGATAAGTGGCAGGTAATATTCACGCCACAGAAGTGCCAGGCAATGACTATCTCCAACAAGCGAGAGTCTAACCACCGCCCCTTGACATTCAATGGCATTACCATCGCCGAATCCCCCACCATCAACATCCTTGGGGGTCACCATTGACCAGAAACTTAACTGGACCAGCCACATAAATACTGTGGCAACAAGAGCAGGTCAGAGGCTGGGTATTCTGCGCCAAGTAACTCACCTCCTGACTCCCCAAAGCCTTTCCACCATCCACAAGGCACAAGTCAGGAATGTGATAGAATACTCTCCACTTGCCTGGATGAGTGCAGCTCCAACAACACTCAAGAAGCTCGACACCATCCAGGACAAAGCAGCCCGCTTGATTGGCACCCCATCCACCACCTTAAACATTCACTCCCTCCACCACCGGCGCACCGTGGCTGCAGTGTGCACCATCTACAAGATGCACTGCAGCAACTCGCCAAGACTTCTTCGGCAGCACCTCCCAAACCTGTGACCTCTTCCACCTAGGACAAGGGCAGCAGGCAGATGGGAACACCACCAACTCCAAGTTCCCCTCCAAGTCAAAATCCTGGAACTCCCTCCCTAACAGCACTGTGGGAGTACCTTCACCACACAGACTGCAGCGGTTCAAGATGGCAGCTCATCACCTCCTACTCGAGGGCAATTAGGAATGGGCAATAAATGCTGGCCTTGCCAGCGACACCCACATCCCATAAGTGAATTAAAAAAAAATAGCTCCCTTAATGTAGAAAGAAAATGTCGCAAGGTGCTTCACAAAGGCATAATCAAAAAAAAAATACCCCTTTTTTCGGAGTGACCCGTGAGAACTGTGTGTAAATTCGGAGGCTATACTACATTAAAACACCATTCAGCGCCAGTACTTAGGGATCACTGCACTGTCAGGGGTGCCATCTTTCGGGATGAGACGTTAAACCGAGGGCCCCCGTCTGTCCTCGCAGGTGGTTGTAAAAGATCCCACGGCCACTATTTAAGAAGAGCGGGGGAGTTGGTCCTGGGGCCAATATTTATTCCTCAACTAACATCATTAAAAAAAAACACAGATTATCTGGTCGTTCATCTCGTTGCTGTTTGTGGGATCTTGCTGTGCGCAGATTGGCTGTCACGCAGCAAGAGCGACTGCGCTTCAAAAGTACTTCACTGGCTGCAAAGTGCTTTGGGACGTTCTGTGGACTCGAAAGGCGCTATAGAAATGCAAGTCCTTTCTTTCTTATTCAATCAGTGCGGAAACTGATGTCACTGCTCCGTGAAGTAATGATGGCGTGCCGCGGCGATTTAGGCCACCTGATTAACTCAAGTTAGTTTTACTTCAAGGGGAAGTGAAGCCCTGAGCGTCTTTCATCACTGCATCTTCCCAATGAAGATTTGTGTCCCCGTGCGCTGGTCACATTTCAAATGTCACACGTCAAAACGTACAGATATAAAACAACACGCAAGAAAGCCAGTCATTTCCTGCTGGTTCCTCTGACCTTACTAAACCAGCAGATTGTCCACTGCCACCACTGTGTCAGGCAATGAGCTGGAGGCGGGGCGGGGCTTACTGCAGGACTCGCAGCAAACAGTCTATTTCACAGCAGACAGTCTACAGAGTCTAATTAAACAGCGCACTGCAGCAAACAGTCCACAGAGTCTATTTAAAAAAAAAATTTCTACAAACGACAGCAAACTGAACTCATGAACGAAACTACAGCAAAGTCTCCCGATAAAAGCAGGATTATTTCTCCAGCAAAATGCAGTGAGTGGAGGATAGTTACACAATACAAATTCCGTGCATAAAGTCAATCCCAGTCACTTACAGCAGTGACTGACGGGGGGAAATTACCCAATCATCTCCATTCTGGCCGGGAATAGTCGTGTCACGGTATGCAACCATAAACCCGCCTCTCCCCAAGACACTTCCCTCCACGACTGGGCTCTAATTGACCTTGGGATGCGCCCGTTTCGACCGCTTCCGCACTGGCGAACACCCGTGCCCGTGGCCTTAAAGGGAAAGGCACGCTCGACACGCAGATTCCGCACCCGCGCCTAAAAGACCGGAAACAGTGCCCCGGAATCCTAACTGAATAACACCATGGGGAGCCCACTGGCTCTTAATTACAAAAACACTCACACCATTTAAAAACCAAAATATAACGTTCCCTACCAGGACGGTAAAGCACGCGGTGTAGCCAAGCCGGTCCGATCAGCTTCCAGCCCGTTCTTAAGTTGTGACCCTTAACCCCAAGCACTACGGAACCAGAGGTGACAGGAGGAGAATTCTTTTACGCAGCGAGCGGTTACGATCTGGAATGCGCTGCCTGAAAGGACGGTGGAAGCAGATTCAACAGTAACTTTCATTACACGCCCTCACTGGTGGAGATGTTGCAGCGCCACCACTGGTGGGAGGATGTCATTACAGCGTGACACATTTACATAGGCAGTTCCCATTCTAAATGTAAACATTGGGATTTGTAATGGACAAAATTGATACAGGAAGACAATCTAATGAGATTAATCGATGGAGACAGGTGGGTGAAAATAGTAGTGCTAAAACCACTCACCTTCTTTATTACTTTTATGGCTTCTTAATTCCTCGGACTTGTGAAAGTCAATGCTGGCGTAAGTGTTCAAGGCGGCACTCCCGTTCGCTTGCGCGTAAAGTCTCAGCTGCGAGGCGGGCCCTTCCGTGCAGCCGCTGTCCGTGCCCAGATCCAAATCAATGTAGTTCAGGCCGTTCTCGAAGCCAATCGACATGTGCCGCGACATTCCCGCACACGGCTCCTCGGCGGCTCCCTCCCCCCCTCCGCCGGTGTCATCGTCTTTCGGCCAGACCCTCTCAAAGGAGGCCGAGCCGCGGCGCCTCGTGTGGTCGGTGGAGGGCGCGGCGGGGAGGGGGGCAGGCGACGGGGGCAGGAAGGTCTCGGAGCAGTGGCGGCGGCGCCCCTGGGGGTCGGCGCGGATCACCCGGGCGCCCCGGTGGGGATCGGGGCTCGGCTCCGGCACGCCGGCAAGGTCCCGGGCACCCTCGGGCGAGGCGGCGCCCGGGCGGTAGGCCGTCTCGGCGCGGTCGGCGGGGACGGGGCCGCACGTCCTCCGCTGGGTGTGGGGCGGAACCGCCGGCACCTCGCTGTAGAGGCCGGCGGCCGGGCCGAAGTCCATGTTGACGTATTCGGTGGCCGCGGCGGGCAGACAGCGGAGAACACCCGCGCAGGAGGCAGGCCTGGGCAGCGTACGAGGGGCACGCGGCTCGCCCCGGAACTCAATGCTGACGTACTCGCCGGGGCTCTGGGGCTCCGGGGGCAGAGGGTTCTCCCGCCGGCGGGGCAGGGTGCTGGCCTTGGCTGCCTCGAGGTAGAGCCCGGCCGGCTGCGAGCACCCTCCTCTTCTCCCCGGCCTGGGGGGAGGCGGGCCGCCCCGGGGCCCCGAGCTCCCCTGGCCGCTCTCGGCCTCCCCTAGGCTGTCGCTGCTGCTGCTGCTGCTGGTGGAGTAGGAGCAGCAGGAGAGCTGGCCCGAGGTGGCCGGCTGCTTGTAGGAGCGGGGCAGCGAGTGGTAGCAGTGGTGCCGGGACTCGGCCGGCTTGGCCTCCTCTCCGGGGGGTGGCGGGTGGTGGGGGCGACGGCTGTCGGGGGGGGTGCTGGAGGCCGAGCGGCTGGCGGGCGACATGTTCATGTAGTCCCCGCTCCCCGCCGGCGACTTGGCGCGGCCGGGCTGGCCCCAGCCTTCGGGCGAGCAGCTGCCGCTGGGTGACATGAGCATGTAGCCGCCGCCCCCGCGGGGGTCCTCGGCCCGTGGCTTCGCGATCTGCCGGGGGGCCGAGGCGCTCTTGGGGGTCATGGCCATGTAGTCGCCGCCCCGCCCCGGGTCCTGGGCGGGAAGCACCCCAGGCAGCATGGCCATGTAGCCGTTGTCCGCCGACCCCTTCCGCCCGCCCTCGGCGGGGTCCGGGGTGGCCGGGGCCCGCCCCTCGCCCTTGCCGCCTCCACGAGGCGGTGGCACCGTGGCCGGCCCCTTGACCAGCCAGGCCCGCTTGCTCAGGCCGCGCTCTGCCTCCTCCTCGCCCCGGCTGCACGCCCGCCTGAGGAGCCGGCGCTGGCGTTGCTGGGCCTCCTGCCCCGCCGACGCCGGCCGGCCCATGGCCATGTAGTCGCAGTGGCCGGCCGGCGAGGGCAGCGGGAAGCGGCCGGGGTCCGGCGTGCCGGGGCTGGAGCCGTACTCCTCCTCCTCCTCTTCGGACGAGGAGGGCGGGGGGGAGGAGGAGGGGGAGGGGGAGGAGAAGCCACGGTCGCCGGGCGAGCCGGGGGCCGGCGGGCAGGCGCACTCCGAGCCGTGCCCGCTGGAGGACGGGCTGGCCGGGCTGGGGGCGCGGGGCGAGCGGCGAGCCACGGGCTCGGGGGTCGACCAGGTCTGGCCCAGGGGCGGGTGGGCCTTGGCCAGCCCCTGGCGCTGGTGGGGCGCCCCGGGGGAGGGGCTGGCCGGCACCTCGTCGGCAGAGGCGGGGCGGGAGGAGGAGGAGGAGGCCCCGCTGCCGTCGCTGGAGGTCCGCGCCCTGGCGAAGCTGTAGCGCTGGCCGGGCGAGGTGGCGCCGCACCTCCTGGCGGCGAAGCCCACCTGGCTGGGCGGCGGGTTGGCGAGCTGGTGGCGCCGGGAGGGCACGGAGATGGGGTTGGAGCTGGACGACTGGCTCTTGCTTCTCAGCCGGAACTCCTCGCTCATGGCCTTCATGGCCTCCAAGATGGTCTCGTGCATGTTCTGGGCCACCACCGAGTCGTCCACCTGCATCCAGAATTCGCCGGGCCCGGTGACGGCCGAGCGGCCCACCTCCACGAAGAAGAAGTTCTCCGAGTGCCCGCAGCGCCGGATGTTCATAAGCTGCAGCACTACGGCCGCCGCCTCGGAGTTGAGCTTCACCAGGTTGATGGTCTTGTCTGTCAGGCACAACCGGTAGATGCCGTTCATGTTCCGCGACTGGCCCAGGCCCCGGGGCCGAAGGTTGACCTGCCAGACTTCCTTGAAAGCCGGGCCAGGTGCCATGGTGTAGTTGGAGTCTCCGTTTTCTACATGTGCTTTACCTGTAATAACAGGGGGGGGGGGGGGGGGGGGCGGGGGGAGGAAAAAATGACAGAAAAATAAATACGTCGTAGAACTCTCTACGTGTTCCTCTGGCAATGACTTACCGTGATTCCCTTCAGTTACCAACTGACCAACCAGCGGAAATAGCTTTTCCCAATTTACCTCATCAAAAAACCCTTCATAAAGTTGAACGCGACCATTGGATCCCCTCTTACTCTAGCTCTGGAATTTGCTCCCTAAACCTCTTTGCCTCTTCACCGCTCTCTCCACCTTTAAGAAATATAACAGGAGGAGGCCATTCTGCCCCTCGAGCCTGTTCCGCCATTCAATGAGAGGCTGATCGGCATCTTAACTCCATCTGTCCGCCTCAGTTCCGTAACCCTGAATACCCTCGCCTAACAAATATTGTCACAATTTTGACATTTTCAATTGACCCCCCCCCCACGCCAGCCTCAACCCTTTTGAGGGAGAGTTTTCACAGCTGAAAAGGCCACTGTACTCAGGAGATTTATCAAGTGCCAGGGACACTTCGACACAAAAGGCATCAAGGGGTATGGGGGAGAGAGCGGGAATATGGTATTGAGATGGAGGATCAGCCACGATCATATTGAATGGCGGAGCAGGCTCGAAGGGCCGAATGGCCTCCTCCTGCTCCTATTTTTCTATCTTTCTATGAATCATCAGGCACAGAAGGAGGCCACTCGGCCCATCGTGCCTGTGCCAGCTCTTTGAAAGAGCTGTCCAACTAGTCCCACTCAACCCCACCGCCCCCCCCACCCAGCTCTTTGCTCTGCATATTTTCCCCACTTTCAAGTATTATTCCAATTCCCTTTTTGAAAGTTACTATTGAATGACGGCAAGGCAGCCTCTTTACTGTGTGCATATCACCACCAAAGGTCTAAGTACAGGAGATTAACTCCCAACACTGTGTGCAAATCAAGATACTGACCTGCTCCAATCAATGAGTCACTCAAGATTTGTTTGCGCACCTTGTTCCATGTTATTGTTAGAATCAGAGAGTCACACAGCACCATTGGGCCCATCGTGCCTGTGCTGGCTCTTTGAAAGAGCTCTCCAATTAGTCCCACTCCCCACCCCTCGCCCTGCAAATTTGCCCCCTTCAAGTATTTAACCAATTCCCTTTTGAAAGTTACTATTGAATCTGCTTCCCCCGCCCTTTCAGGCAGCGCAGTCCAGATCACAACAACTCGCTGCGTAAAAAAAATTCTCCGCATCTCCCCCCTCTGGTTCTTTTGCCAATAGCCTTTAATCTGTGTCCTCTGGTTACCGACCCTCCTGCCAGTGGAAGCAGTTTATCCTCATTTACTCTATCAAAATCTCTCATGATTTTGAACGCCTCTATTAAATCTCCTCTCAACTTTCTCTGCTCCGAGGAGAACAACCCCAGCTTCTCCAGTCTCTCCACATCACTGAAGTCCCTCATCCCCGGTACCATTCTCGTAAATCTCCTCCGCGCCCTCTCCAAGGCCTTGACATCCTTCCTAAAGTGCGGTGCCCAGAATTGGACACAATACTCCAGCTGAGGCCTAACCAGTGATTTGTAAAGGATTAGCATATTGCATTTCTATAGTGCTTTTAACATAGGGCCAAAAATTCGGCGCTTGTCGGGTGAGTACGTGCTGTGTACTCACCCGTAAGGTCTCCTGAAGTGCCGGTTTCCTGCATGCACTGCGCATGCGCGGGAAACCGGAACTTCCGGTCTCGTGAAGGGAGGGGTTGAGAGGTGAACCGCGCGCGCGGGAGAGGCTGCACGCACGCAGCGAACTTAGGTTTTTTTCCAGGTTTCTCCGGGAGGGTAAGTTTTGAAGAAGGAGGCGCAGGACCCGTTTTTAACAAGGTAAGTGGTTAATTAATTACAATTTAAAAAATTTTTCAACAGGTTTATCTTTTTTAGATACTTTAAAGAAAGGTAAGTTTATTTTTAGCACTGTATTTTAATTTTTTCAAAAATTTTAATTTTTGTTTAAAGTAGTTAATTTATTTAACTTATAGTTATTTTAAAAATTGTGATGGTTTTTAAAAAAATTTATTTGAAGTTTAGGTGTTGTTTTGGGGCCGATTTCAATTCATAGATTTGACAGGTCTTCCTGTCAAATCTATGAATGAAAGATGGTCTGCTGCCATTGGCTCTCCATGGCCCACGTGATCCCAGGGGACGCATCGCACTAACTACGCCCCTGGGATACACAAGCACTGCGTGCCGGCAGCTGCAGGAGGCCCAGGAGCTGAAGTCCCCGTGGGCCCAGAGCTCAACGGCAGGCGCGGTAGGTAGGTGCGCGCGGGATCCTTGCACCCGCGGGAAGCCAGGGAGCCTAATTTCTGGGCCATAGCAAAACGTCTCAAGGCGCTTCACAGAAGCGTTATCAGACAAAAGTTTGACACAGAGCCACATAAGGAGATATTAGGGCAGGTGACAAGTGGTCAGATTTAAGGAGCTTCTTGAGGAGGAGAGAGGCGGAGAGGTTTAGGGAGGGAATTCCAGAGCTTAGGGCCCCGGCAGCCGAAGGCACGGCCGACAATGGTGGAGTAGTGATGAAAATCAGGGATGCGCGAGAGGCCAGAACTGGAGGAGCGCAGAGATCTCGGAGGGTTGTAGGGCTGGAGGAGGTTACAGAGAGAGGGAGTGGGCGAGGCCATGGAGGGTGGATGAGAATTTTAAATTTGAGGCGTTGCCGGACCGGGAGCCAATGTAGGTCAGCGGGCACAGAGGGGGTGATGGGTAAACAGGACTTGGCGCGAGTTTGGATACTGCAAACATTTTCCTCTCTCACCCTTAAGGTGTTGATACACACTGGTGGTACAGTGCTACCACACACTGAAAACCTTACGTACACGCACACACACACACCTAGACGTCGGACCGGGATATTCGAGGATATCACAGCCCATCTCAATCCTGTCGGTAGCACTCTCTCGCCTCCGAGTCAGAAGGTTGTGGGTTCGAGACTTGAGCACAAAAATCTAGGCTGCCACTCCAGTGCAGTACTGAGGGAGCGCTGCATTGTCTGAGGTGCCGTCTTTCGGGTGAGACGTTAAACCGAGGCCCTGTCTGGCCTCTCAGGTGGACGTAAAAGATCCCATGGCCACTACTGCGAAGAAGAGCAGGGGGGAGTTCTTCCTGGTGTCCTGGGGCCAATATTTATCCCTCAATCAACATCACTGAAACAGATTATCTGGTCATTATCACATTGCTGTTTGTGGGAGCTTGCTGTGCGCAATTTGGTTGCCACGTTTCCTATATTACAACAGTGACTACACTTCAAAAGTACCTCATTGGCTGTAAAGCACTTTGGGACGTCACTGTAGAAATGCAAGTCTTTCTTTCTATCTGTCTGTCTGACCCAACATCTACATATTTCCCCACCATCAGGGCGGGAACCCTGGATGAGCTTCCACCCCTCACCAGCCCACCCCTGCCTCCCTCCCGGCCCAGGGGTGCTGAAGCGCTTGTACTGGATCCCTCTTACCACCTACCAGATAGGCTGACTGAGCACAGACTGGCACTGAACCCCAGACGTTGCTCCACCCCCACAATGGGAGCACATTAACGCCAAGGTTAATTTGAGAAGTCGCACAACACCAGGTTATAGTCCAACAGTTTTATTTGAAATCACGAGCTTTCGGACCGCTGCTCCTTCGTCAGGTAAAGTGAGGGAATACAAATCAGATACAAAGCATATATAGACAGAGAACAATGTGTTTCTGACTGCCCTCCATCACACCACATCACATCCAAGGCGGCCTTCGAGACACAAGACAACGCAAAATCATCGAGCAGAAACTGATAGCCAAGTTCCGCACCCATGAGGACGGCCTCAACCGGGATCTTGGTTTCATGTCACGCTACATGACGTAGAGTCATCCAGACTAGAGTCGTCGTTGTCTGGTTCACAGATGTGATTTCCAGTTTTAAAAAAAGTTAAAAGCTTAACTGCAGACTGCAGCATTTGACACGTTGGACCCCCTGTGACCCCACCTCGTTGTCTTAGCTGTACTCTGCTGTGTCTTTGATGTAATGCCTTCCTGACTGATTGTATCTCTGCCGAGGTGGTGTGATGGAGGGCAGTCAGAAACACATTGTTCTCTGTCTATATATGCTTTGTATCTGATTTGTATTCCCTCACTTTACCTGACGAAGGAGCAGCGCTCCGAAAGCTCGTGATTTCAAATAAAACTGTTGGACTATAACCTGGTGTTGTGCGACTTCTCATTTTTGTCCACCCCAGTCCAACACCGGCATCTCCGCATCAAGGTTAATTTGGGCAGGGATAGATAGTATTTACAGCACAGAAACACGTCAGTCGATTCTTTATCACTTCCTCCCTCCGCCGCGTCACTGCTAATTGTTCCAGATAACGCTGGAGTCTCGGGGAGGCCAGCTCCGAGCAATGACTCGGGCTCCAGCTCCCAGTGCGGGCCAACTGCCGACTGTTAAACAAACATGAGGGAGGGGAGCTGTTAATCCCAGAATCCCATGGTATTTACAGCACAGAAACAGGCCATTCGGCCCAACTGGTCCGTGCCGGTGTTTATGCTCCACACCAGCCTCCTCCCACCCCTACTTCATCTCACCCTATCAGCATCTCCTTCTATTCCTTTCTCCCTCATGTGTTTATCTAGCTTCCCTTTAAATGCTATTCGCCTCAACCACTCCCTGTAGTAGCAAGTTCCACATTCTCACCACTCTCTGGGTAAAGAAGTCTCTCCTGAATTCCTTACTGGATTTACTGGTGGCTACCTTATAATTAATTGCCCCTAGTTTTAAAAGTGAAGCCCCCCCCCACAATAGGAAAATGAAAAATGTTTGTGTGTTTTTTTTAGATATAGCGGGAGATATAACAACAAGAGACAATGATAAGAAAAGGGAGACTTGGATAGTTTGACCCTGGTTCAACATCGGTATTGTGTAAGGGGTGCAATGATAGTTCCATCCCCTCTCTCTAAAAGCTTTGTGCATAGCATGCATCTGTAGGAACATAGGACCAAGAGGAGGCCATTCAGCCCCTCGAGCCTCTTCCGCCATTCAATCAGATCGTGGCTGATCTGTATCTCAACTCCATCTACCCTCCTTGGGTCCGTAATCCTTAATCCCTTGCCTAACAAAAATCTATCGACCTCAGTTTTGAAATGTTCAGTTGACCCCCCGGCCTCAGCAGCTTTTTGGGGGAGAGAGTTCCAGATTTCCACCACCCTTTGTGTGAAGAAGTGCTTCCTGACATCAGCCCTGAACGGCCTGGCTCTGATTTTAAGGTGACGCCCCCTTGTTCTGGACTCCCCCCACCAGAGGAAATAGTTTCTCTCTGTCTATCCTGTCAAATCCTTTAATCATCTTAAACAACTTGATTAGATCACCCTTTAAACATAGAAGAGAGGAGCAGGAGTAGGCCATTCGGCCCCTCGAGCCTGCTCCGCCATTCATTGAGATCATGGCTGATCATCTAAACTCAGTACCCTGTCCCTGCCTTCTCCCCATATCCCTTGATACCTTTAGCTTTAAGAAATATATCTAACTCATTCTTGAATATATTTAATGACTTGGCCTCAACTACCTTCTGTGGTAGAGAATTCCACAGGTTCACCACTCTCTGGGTGAAGAAATTCCTCCTCATCTCAGTCCTAAATGGCTTACCCCTTATCCTTAGATTATGACCCCTGGTTCTGGACTCTCCGACCATCGGGAACATTCTTCCTGCATCTAGTTTGTCCAGACCGGTCAGAATTTTATCTGTTTCGATGAGATATACTCAAGCATAGAATTTTAAAAATTAATGAAAGAACGCCAGTTATTTCTTGCTGGGCTTTTTCCTGACCTTGATAACCCGGCCTCTCTCCAAGGGCTATGAAGGGCACTGTTTCGAGGAAGAGCAGGGGCCAATATTTATCCCTCAAGCAACATCACTAAAAAAAGATGATCTGGTCATGATCACGTTACTGTTTTGTGGGAGCTTGCTGTGCGCAAATTGGCTGCCGCGTTTCCTACATTACAACAGTGACGACACATCAAAGGGACTTCAGGGGCGCTTTGGGACGTCCTGAGGGGGTTGGTGGGGGGATAGGCGCTGTCGAAATAAAGAGTTGTTTTTTCTTCCTTTTGTAATATGTCACTGGGAGTGGTGTTCTGACTATCCCCTTCCCTAAAGGAGTTTTCAAATCCCACAGTCTTCGCTTGTTCACTTGTCACTTGCTGAACTGGAGCCAGACAGCTGGCTTCAGCCACTGGGCGAATTCGCACGACTTTATCTGTCGAATGATTCCGTGGTTTATGGCACAGAATACACCCCCCCTTCTGTATTCTGCGTGTGGTGGGTGCGCGTGTGGTCGAGGGGAGGGGGGGAAAATGGGGTTGCTCCTCGCGAACTCAGTTGGATAGAAAAGATCCCCCCGACACGGTGTCCTGGTCAATATTTATTAAACAGGACTTGGCGCGAGTTTGGACACTGCAAACATTTTCCTCTCTCACCCTTAAGGTGTTGACACACACTGGTGGTACAGCGCTACCACACACTGAAAACCTTGCGTACACGCGCACACACACACCCCTAGACGTCGGACCGGGATATTCGTGGCTATCACAGCCCATCTCATTCCTGTCGGTAGCACTCTCTCGCCTGCGAGTCAGAAGGTTGTGGGTTCGAGACTTGAGCACAAAAATCTAGGCCGATACTTCAGTGCCAGTGCTGAGGGAGCGCTGCATTGTCTGAGGTGCCGTCTTTCGGATGAGACGTTAAACCGAGGCCCTGTCTGGCCTCTCAGGTGGACGTAAAAGATCCCACGGCCACTATTTGAAAGAAGAGCAGGGGAAGAGTTCTTCCCAGTGTCCTGGGGCCAATATTTATCCCTCAACCAACATCACTAAAACAATTTATCTGGTCATTTATCTCATTGCTGTTTGTGGGAGCTTGCTGTGCGCAAATTGGCTGCCGTGTTTTCCACATTACAACAGTGATTACAACGTCAGGAGTGCTTCATTGGCTGTAAAGTGCTTCAGAACATCCTGAGGTCATGAATGTCTAGGAGAGGGAAGCCTGGGAGTGGGCCTCAAGCCCGTTGTCTAGAACAGGGAAGCCTGGGAGTGGGCCTAAAGCCTGATGTCTAGGAGAGGGAAGCCTGGGAGTGGGCCTCAAGTCCGTTGTCTAGGAGAGGGAAGCCTGGGAGTGGGCCTCAAGCCCGTTGTTTAGGAGAGGGAAGCCTGGGAGTGGGCCTAAAGCCGGATGTCTAGGACGGGGAAGCCTGGGAGTGGGCCTCAAGTCCGTTGTCTAGGAGAGGGAAGCCTGGGGGTGGGCCTCAAGCCCGCTGTCTAGGAGGGAAAAGCCTGGGCGTGGGCCTCAAGCCCGATGTCTAGGACAGGGAAGCCTGGGAGTGGGCCTCAAGCCCGTTGTCTAGGAGAGGGAAGCCTGGGAGTGGGCCTCAAGCCCGATGTTTAGGAGAGGGAAGCCTGGGAGTGGGTCTCAAGCCCGATGTCTAGGACAGGGAAGCCTGGGAGTGGGCCTCAAGCCCGATGTCTAGGACAGGGAAGCCTGGGAGTGGGCCTCAAGCCCGTTGTCTAGGAGAGGGAAGCCTGGGGGTGGGCCTCAAGCCCGATGTCTAGGACAGGGAAGCCTGGGAGTGGGCCTCAAGCCCGTTGTCTAGGAGAGGGAAGCCTGGGGGTGGGCCTCAAGCCCGATGTCTAGGAGAGGGAAGCCTGGGAGTGGGCCTCAAGCCCGATGTCTAGGAGAGGGAAGCCTGGGAGTGGGCCTAAAGCCCGATGTCTAGGAGAGGGAAGCCTGGGGGTGGGCCTAAAGCCCGATGTCTAGGACGGGGAAGCCTGGGAGTGGGCCTCAGGCCCGGTGTCTAGGACAGGGGAGCCTGGGAGTGGGCCTCAGGCCCGGTGTCTAGGACAGGGAAGCCTGGGAGTGGGCCTCAGGCCCGATGTCTAGGACAGGGGAGCCTGCAGAGATACAAGCAAGAAACAGGGAGAAAAACTACAGGGGGAAATCTGAAATAGTCATGAATAAAACACTTGCGCCTCTGTTGAAATTCAGCCCGAGCAATCTTGCCCAAGAGGCTAAATCATTCGGGGGGGACGCAGTGCCAGGCGTCTGTCATCCTCATGAATAGGTTTTTCTGTTTTTCTCTTCAAAAAAAATAAAGATATTTCCCTCAACCTCTCCTGACAGTTTATGTATTTCACTATTTGTTTGGACCCTGCAATTAATATCTTTTTTCACCAAATCGTAAATCTTGCGACCATCAAAACTTCGCAAAGCTTTTTCCACCCGCCCCGACACACTAACTTCAGAGCATCATTCCCACATCAGCCTTATTTCCTCCCCCGCGACGGAGACTTTTTTCCCCCTTCCCATTTACTGCTTCCCCTCTTCTGAAGGGTCATCCATTCGTTGCAGCCAGTTCCACCTGCGTTGGCCATCCGCTGAGGCCTCAGCCAGTCACCCATCAAACACTCCCAGGGCAGGTACAGGACGGGTTAGATAGAGTAAAGCTCCCTCTACACTGTCCCATCAAACACTCCCAGGGCAGGTACAGCACGGGTTAGATACAGAGTAAAGCTCCCTCTACACTGTCCCATCAAACACTCCCAGGGCAGGTACAGGAAGGGTTAGATACAGATTAAAGCTCCCTCTACACTGTCCCATCAAACACTCCCAGGGCAGGTACAGCACGAGTTAGATACAGAGTAAAGCTCCCTCTACACTGTCCCATCAAACACTCCCAGGGCAGGTACAGCATGGGTTAGATACAGATTAAAGCTCCTGCTACACTGTCCCATCAAACACTCCCAGGGCAGGTACAGCACGGGTTAGATACAGAGTAAAGCTCCCTCTACACTGTCCCATCAAACACTCCCAGGGCAGGTACAGCACGGGTTAGATACAGAGTAAAGCTCCCTCTACACTGTCCCATCAAACACTCCCAGGGCAGGTACAGCACGAGTTAGATACAGAGTAAAGCTCCCTCTACACTGTCCCCATCAAACACTCCCAGGACAGGTACAGCACGGGGTTAGATACAGAGTAAAGCTCCCTCTACACTGTCCCATCAAACACTCCCAGGGCAGGTACAGCACGAGTTAGATACAGAGTAAAGCTCCCTCTACCCTGTCCCCATCAAACACTCCCAGGGCAGGTACAGCACGGGGTTAGAGACAGAGTAAAGCTCCCTCTACACTGTCCCATCAAACACTCCCATTGCAGGTGCCGAGTATTACAACTGAACATCAGTCCTTCGTATCCCAGCTCCTGGGCCTCTGGTGGGCAGACAGCTTATGCAATTTGCAGTCTGAATACAGATGAGTTGGCATGGAGACACAAACAGCCACAGGACACCCGGCGCCAGTCAACACCCAGCATGCACCGTGCAGCGAGACAGGATCAATATCAAACTACACTGCCTGTGACATCGATCAATTGATTGATTCACGCCATCATTTCTGCGCTTTACAAAAGAAGAAAACAGGGAATGAAATCGGAAAACAAGTTTGCGGCACGGAAAGCAATCCGGGAAAATCGAACCTGGAAAAACAACTGATTTCATTCAGTTACATGGAACATACAGCACAGGAACAGGCCAGTCGGCCCAACTGGTCCGTGCCGGTGTTTCTGCTCCACACCAGCCTCCTCCCACCCCTCTTCATCTCACCCCATCAACATCTCCTTCTATTCCTTTCTCCCTCGTGTGTTTATCTAGCTTCCCCTTAAATGTATCTGTGCTATTCACCTCAACCACTCCCTGTGGTAGCGAGTTCCACATTCTCACCACTCTCTGGGTAAAGAAGTTTCTCCTGAATTCCCTATTGGATTTAGTAGTGACTATCTTATATTTATGACCCAGGAAGGAGGTGGGAGGCAGGGGGCGGGGGTAGGTCTTGTCCTGAGGGAGCAGGAGGCCCCGCAGGTCCCAGATTCGATCCCTCGTCTGTCCTGGATTTGATATAATCGAAACCATCTAATCCGTTACAGCAGTTTGGACAGTTTCGATGTGACGGGTTGTAACGGTTGCGGGGCAACGGGTTCGATGGTTTCCACGTCGCAGTATAGCCGCAATAGTTTACGCAGTAACAGTTTAGATGTAACAGTTTCAGATCCGAAAAGTCGTTTACAACGTACTTAAGAAAAAAAAAATTTCCTGGGAGGGGTAAACGGCTTCCCTAACTTGCAAAGCTCGATTTCCCAAGCAGTGGACCAGAGTTGCATTCGAAAAGGAGGCATCGCCTACAATCTCTCCCAATGTCCCTTTCAATACATGAAATCCAAACCGAAATTACTTCATAAATACACAAATTGGTACTGACGGGATAGGAGAGAAATAAAGTCCAGCGGAAAGGTAGACGAACGGGGATAGGGATGAGTCAGGCTAGAAATGTACGAGGAAGAGTGTGAATGGAGGGGAGGAGAGGGATGGAAGGGAAGGAGAAAGCGAGCCAGCGAGAGAGAATGGCGAACGGAGTAAAAGCAGGATGGGGATCAGTGGACAAGGACGAGTGAAGGAGAGGGGGAGGGAAGGGAAAGTCATTGATGAGAGAAGGCGAGAGTGGGGAGCGAGAGAGAGAGAGGAGGCGAGGGGGGGGAAGAGAGGGGGAGAGGGGGAGGAGACGAGGGGGGGGGGAAGAGAGAGAGAGAGGGGGAGGCGAGAGAGGGGGAGGCGAGAGAAGGCAAGAGTGGGAGAGAGAGAGATAGAGAGAGATAGAGAGAGATAGAGAGAGATAGAGAGAGATAGAGAGAGATAGAGAGAGATAGAGAGAGATAGAGAGAGATAGAGAGAGAGATAGAGAGAGAGATAGAGAGAGAGATAGAGAGAGATAGAGAGAGAGATAGAGAGAGATAGAGAGAGAGAGAGAGAGAGAGAGAGAGGAGAAGGGAGAGAGAGGAGGAGGGGGAGAGGGGGAGGGGGGGAGAGAGAGAAAAGGCGAGAGTGGGAGAGAGAGAGAGAGAGAGAGAGAGGGAGAGAGAGAAAGAGAAGGCGCAAGGGGGATAGAGAGAGAAGGCGAGAGGGGGGATAGAGAGAGACGGAGAGAGAAGGTGTGAGGGTGAGAGAGGGAAGGTGAGAGAGGAAGGATGTGAGAAGGTGTGAGAGAGAGAGGAGTGAGAGTGTGAGATGTGAAAGAAGGAGTGTGAAAAGTTGAGAGTGTGAGAGTGGGTGAGAGAGGGTGTGCGAGAGTGGGTGAGAGAGGGTGTGCGAGAGGAGTGAGAGAGGGTATGCGAGAGGAGTGAGAGAGGGTGTGCGAGAGTGGGTGAGAGAGGGTGTGCGAGAGGAGTGAGAGAGGGTGTGAGAGAGGAGTGAGAGAGGAGTGAGAGAGGAGTGAGAGAGGAGTGAGAGAGGAGTGAGAGAGGAGTGAGAGAGGAGTGAGAGAGGAGTGAGAGAGGGTGTGCGAGAGGCGTGAGAGAGGGTGTGCGAGAGGCGTGAGAGAGGGTGTGCGAGAGGAGTGAGAGAGGGTGTGCGAGAGGAGTGAGAGGGTGTGCGAGAGGAGTGAGAGAGGGTGTGCGAGAGGAGTGAGAGAGGGTGTGCGAGAGGAGTGAGAGAGGGTGTGCGAGAGGAGTGAGAGAGGGTGTGCGAGAGGAGTGAGAGAGGGTGTGCGAGAGGAGTGAGAGAGGGTGTGCGAGAGGAGTGAGAGAGGGTGTGCGAGAGGAGTGAGAGAGGGTGTGCGAGAGGAGTGAGAGAGGGTGTGCGAGAGGAGTGAGAGAGGGTGTGCGAGAGGAGAGAGGGTGTGCGAGAGGAGTGAGAGAGGGTGTGCGAGAGTGGGTGAGAGGAGTGAGAGAGGAGTGAGAGAGGGTGTGCGAGAGTGGGTGAGAGAGGGTGTGCGAGAGGAGTGAGAGAGGGTGTGAGAGAGGAGTGAGAGAGGAGTGAGAGAGGAGTGAGAGAGGAGTGAGAGAGGAGTGAGAGAGGAGTGAGAGAGGAGGGAGAGAGGAGGGAGAGAGGAGTGAGAGAGGAGTGAGAGAGGGTGTGCGAGAGGCGTGAGAGAGGGTGTGCGAGAGGCGTGAGAGAGGGTGTGCGAGAGGAGTGAGAGAGGGTGTGCGAGAGGAGTGAGAGGGTGTGCGAGAGGAGTGAGAGAGGGTGTGCGAGAGGAGTGAGAGAGGGTGTGCGAGAGGAGTGAGAGAGGGTGTGCGAGAGGAGTGAGAGAGGGTGTGCGAGAGGAGTGAGAGAGGGTGTGCGAGAGGAGTGAGAGAGGGTGTGCGAGAGGAGTGAGAGAGGGTGTGCGAGAGGAGTGAGAGAGGGTGTGCGAGAGGAGTGAGAGAGGGCGTGCGAGAGGAGTGAGAGAGGGTGTGCGAGAGGAGTGAGAGAGGGTGTGCGAGAGGAGTGAGAGAGGGTGTGCGAGAGGAGTGAGAGAGGGTGTGCGAGAGGAGTGAGAGAGGGTGTGCGAGAGGAGTGAGAGAGGGTGTGCGAGAGGAGTGAGAGAGGGTGTGCGAGAGGAGTGAGAGAGGGTGTGCGAGAGGAGTGAGAGAGGGTGTGCGAGAGGGTGTGCGAGAGGGTGTGCGAGAGGAGTGAGAGAGGGAGAGGAGTGTGAGGTGTGAAAGTTCTCGCGGCCCCTCCACTGCGGCGAACAGCTCGCAGGTGGCGTGGATCAGCTGTCCTGAGAGGGGTGTGAGAGGAGAAGTGTGGTGGGGAGGCCGGGGGGGGGGGGGGGGGGTGAAGTGCGAGAGGAGCGAGAGAGGAGTGTGTAAGGTGAGAGAGGGAGTGTGAGAGAAGGTTTGAGGAGGTGTGAGAGAGGAGGTGAGAGAGGTGTGTGAATGTTGTAGCTGCCCTCACCTGCGGCGAGCAGCTCGCGGACGGCACAGTACCAGCTGTCCGGAGAGGAGGGAGAGAGGAGGAGTGGGTGAGAGGAGGGCGAGGGAAGGTGCGAGTGTGAGGGGAGGGCGAGGGAAGGTGAGAGTGTGAGGGGAGGGCGAGGGAAGGTGCGAGTGTGAGGGGAGGGCGAGGGAAGGTGCGAGTGTGAGGGGAGGGCGAGGGAAGGTGCGAGTGTGAGGGGAGGGCGAGGGAAGGTGCGAGTGCGAGGGGAGGGCGAGGGAAGCTGCGAGTGAGAGGGGAGGGCGAGGGAAGGTGTGAGTGCGAGAGAAGGTGAGAGTGCGAGAGGAGGGCGAGGGAAGGTGAGAGTGCGAGAGGAGGGCGAGGGAAGGTGAGAGTGCGAGGGGAGGGCGAGGGAAGGTGCGAGTGCGAGGGGAGGGCGAGGGAAGGTGTGAGTGCGAGGGGAGGGCGAGGGAAGGTGTGAGTGCGAGGGGAGGGCGAGGGAAGGTGTGAGTGAGAGAGGAGGGCGAGGGAAGGTGTGATTGCGAGAGAACGTGAGAGTGCGAGAGGAGGGCGAGGGAAGGTGAGAGTGCGAGAGGAGGGCGAGGGAAGGTGAGAGTGCGAGAGGAGGGCGAGGGAAGGTGCGAGTGCGAGAGGAGGTGCGAGTGTGAGGGAAGGTGTGAGTGCGAGAGGTGGGCGAGGGAAGGAGCCAGTGCGAGGGAAGGTGTGAGTGCGAGAGGAGGGCGAGGGAAGGTGCGAGTGCGAGAGGAGGGCGAGGGAAGGTGCGAGTGAGAGAGGAGGGCGAGGGAAGGTGCGAGTGAGAGAGGAGGGCGAGGGAAGGTGCGAGTGCGAGAGGAGGGCGAGGGAAGGTGCGAGTGCGAGAGGAGGGCGAGGGAAGGTGCGAGGGCGAGAGGAGGGCGAGGGAAGGGAGGGCGAGAGGAGGGCGAGGGAAGGTGCGAGGGCGAGAGGAGGGCGAGGGAAGGTGCGCGGGCGAGAGGAGGGCGAGGGAAGGTGCGAGGGCGAGGGAAGGTGCGAGGGCGAGAGGAGGGCGAGGGAAGGTGCGAGGGCGAGGGAAGGTGCGAGGGCGAGAGGAGGGCGAGGGAAGGTGCGAGGGCGAGGGAAGGTGCGAGGGCGAGGGAAGGTGCGAGGGCGAGGGAAGGTGCGAGGGCGAGGGAAGGTGCGAGGGCGAGGGAAGGTGCGAGTGTGAGAGGAGGGCGAGGGAAGGTGCGAGTGTGAGAGGAGGGCGAGGGAAGGTGCGAGTGTGAGAGGAGGGCGAGGGAAGGTGCGAGTGTGAGAGGAGGGCGAGGGAAGGTGCGAGTGTGAGAGGAGGGCGAGGGAAGGTGCGAGTGTGAGAGGAGGGCGAGGGAAGGTGCGAGTGTGAGAGGAGGGCGAGGGAAGGTGCGAGTGTGAGAGGAGGGCGAGGGAAGGTGCGAGTGTGAGAGGAGGGCGAGGGAAGGTGCGAGTGTGAGAGGAGGGCGAGGGAAGGTGCGAGTGTGAGAGGAGGGCGAGGGAAGGTGCGAGTGTGAGAGGAGGGCGAGGGAAGGTGCGAGTGTGAGAGGAGGGCGAGGGAAGGTGCGAGTGTGAGAGGAGGGCGAGGGAAGGTGCGAGTGTGAGAGGAGGGCGAGGGAAGGTGCGAGTGTGAGAGGAGGGCGAGGGAAGGTGCGAGTGTGAGAGGAGGGCGAGGGAAGGTGCGAGTGTGAGAGGAGGGCGAGGGAAGGTGCGAGTGTGAGAGGAGGGCGAGGGAAGGTGCGAGTGTGAGAGGAGGGCGAGGGAAGGTGCGAGTGTGAGAGGAGGGCGAGGGAAGGTGCGAGTGTGAGAGGAGGGCGAGGGAAGGTGCGAGTGTGAGAGGAGGGCGAGGGAAGGTGCGAGTTTGAGGGAAGGTGCGAGTGTGAGAGGAGGGCGAGGGAAGGTGCGAGTGTGAGAGGAGGGCGAGGGAAGGTGTGAGTGTGAGGGAAGGTGCGAGTGTGAGAGGAGGGCGAGGGAAGGTGCGAGTGTGAGAGGAGGGCGAGGGAAGGTGCGAGTGTGAGAGGAGGGCGAGGGAAGGTGCGAGTGTGAGAGGAGGGCGAGGGAAGGTGCGAGTGTGAGAGGAGGGCGAGGGAAGGTGCGAGTGTGAGAGGAGGGCGAGGGAAGGTGCGAGTGTGAGAGGAGTGTGAGGGAAGGTGCGAGTGCGAGAGGAGGGCGAGGGAAGGTGTGAGTGTGAGAGGAGGGCGAGGGAAGGTGTGAGTGTGAGAGGAGAGTGAGGGAAGGTGTAAGTGTGAGAGGAGGGCGAGGAAGGTGTGAGTGCGAGAGGAGGGCGAGGGAAGGTGTGAGTGCGAGAGGAGGGCGAGGGAAGGTGTGAGTGCGAGAGGAGGGCGAGGGAAGGTGTGAGTGTGAGAGGAGGGCGAGGGAAGGTGTGAGTGTGAGAGGAGGGCGAGGGAAGGTGTGAGTGAGAGAGGAGGGCGAGGGAAGGTGTGAGTGCGAGAGGAGGGCGAGGGAAGGTGTGAGTGCGAGAGGAGGGCGAGGGAAGGTGTGAGTGCGAGAGGAGGGCGAGGGAAGGTGCGAGTGCGAGAGGAGGGCGAGGGAAGGTGAGTGTGAGAGGAGGGCGAGGGAAGGTGCGAGTGCGAGGGAAGGTGCGAGTGTGAGAGAAGGGCGAGGGAAGGTGCGAGTGTGAGGAAAGGTGTGAGTGAGAGAGGAGGGCGAGGGAAGGTGCGAGTGTGAGGGAAGGTGTGAGTGCGAGAGGAGGGCGAGGGAAGGTGCGAGTGTGAGGGAAGGTGTGAGTGCGAGAGGAGGGCGAGGGAAGGTGCGAGTGCGAGGGAAGGTATGAGTGTGAGAGGAGGGCAAGGGAAGGTGTGAGTGTGAGGGAAGGTGCGAGTGCGAGAGGAGGGCGAGGGAAGGTGCGAGTGCGAGGGAAGGTGTGAGTGTGAGAGGAGGGCGAGGGAAGGTGCGAGTGTGAGAGGAGGGCGAGGGAAGGTGCGAGTGCGAGGGAATGTGTGAGTGCGAGATGAGGGCGAGGGAAGGTGCGAGTGCGAGAGGAGGGCGAGGGAAGGTGCGAGTGCGAGAGGAGGGCGAGGGACGGTGCGAGTGTGAGGGGAGGGCGAGGGAAGGTGCGAGTGTGAGGGGAGGGCGAGGGAAGGTGCGAGTGTGAGGGGATGGCGAGGGAAGGTGCGAGTGTGAGGGGAGGGCGAGGGAAGGTGCGAGTGAGAGGAGGGCGAGGGAAGGTGTGAGTGTGAGAGGAGGGCGAGGGAAGGTGCGAGTGTGAGGGGAGGGCGAGGGAAGGTGCGAGTGTGAGAGGAGGGCGAGGGAAGGTGCGAGTGTGAGAGGAGGGCGAGGGAAGGTGCGAGTGCGAGGGAAGGTGTGAGTGTGAGAGGAGGGCGAGGGAAGGTGCGAGTGTGAGGGAAGGTGCGAGTGCGAGAGGAGGGCGAGGGAAGGTGCGAGTGCGAGGGAAGGTGTGAGTGAGAGGAGGGCGAGGGAAGGTGTGAGTGTGAGGGAAGGTGCGAGTGTGAGAGGAGGGCGAGGGAAGGTGCGAGTGTGAGAGGAGGGCGAGGGAAGGTGCGAGTGCGAGGGAAGGTGCGAGTGTGAGAGGAGGGCGAGGGAAGGTGCGAGTGCGAGGGAAGGTGCGAGTGAGAGGAGAGCGAGGGTAGGTGCGAGTGCGAGAGGAGGGCGAGGGAAGGTGCGAGTGCAAGGGAAGGTGCGAGTGAGAGAGAGCGAGGGAAGGTGCGAGTGCGAGAGGAGGTGTGAGTGTGGGAGGAGGGCGAGGGAAGGTGTGAGTGTGAGAGGAGGGCGAGGGAAGGTGTGAGTGTGAGAGGAGGGCGAGGGAAGGTGTGAGTGTGAGAGGAGGGCGAGGGAAGGTGTGAGTGTGAGAGGAGAGTGAGGGAAGGTGTAAGTGTGAGAGGAGGGCGAGGGAAGGTGTGAGTGCGAGAGGAGGGCGAGGGAAGGTGTGAGTGCGAGAGGAGGGCGAGGGAAGGTGTGAGTGTGAGAGGAGGGCGAGGGAAGGTGTGAGTGTGAGAGGAGGGCGAGGGAAGGTGTGAGTGAGAGAGGAGGGCGAGTGAAGGTGTGAGTGTGAGGGAAGGTGCGAGTGTGAGAGGAGGGCGAGGGAAGGTGCGAGTGTGAGAGGAGGGCGAGGGAAGGTGCGAGTGCGAGGGAATGTGTGAGTGCGAGATGAGGGCGAGGGAAGGTGCGAGTGTGAGAGGATGGCGAGGGAAGGTGCGAGTGCGAGAGGAGGGCGAGGGAAGGTGCGAGTGTGAGGGGAGGGCGAGGGAAGGTGCGAGTGTGAGGGGAGGGCGAGGGAAGGTGCGAGTGTGAGGGGAGGGCGAGGGAAGGTGTGAGTGTGAGGGGAGGGCGAGGGAAGGTGTGAGTGTGAGAGGAGGGCGAGGGAAGGTGCGAGTGTGAGGGGAGGGCGAGGGAAGGTGCGAGTGTGAGAGGAGGGCGAGGGAAGGTGCGAGTGTGAGAGGAGGGCGAGGGAAGGTGCGAGTGCGAGGGAAGGTGTGAGTGTGAGAGGAGGGCGAGGGAAGGTGCGAGTGTGAGGGAAGGTGCGAGTGTGAGAGGAGGGCGAGGGAAGGTGTGAGTGTGAGGGAAGGTGCGAGTGCGAGAGGAGGGCGAGGGAAGGTGCGAGTGCGAGGGAAGGTGTGAGTGAGAGGAGGGCGAGGGAAGGTGTGAGTGTGAGGGAAGGTGCGAGTGTGAGAGGAGGGCGAGGGAAGGTGCGAGTGTGAGAGGAGGGCGAGGGAAGGTGCGAGTGCGAGGGAAGGTGCGAGTGTGAGAGGAGGGCGAGGGAAGGTGCGAGTGCGAGGGAAGGTGCGAGTGAGAGGAGAGCGAGGGAAGGTGCGAGTGCGAGAGGAGGGCGAGGGAAGGTGCGAGTGCAAGGGAAGGTGCGAGTGAGAGAGAGCGAGGGAAGGTGCGAGTGCGAGAGGAGGTGTGAGTGTGAGAGGAGGGCGAGGGAAGGTGCGAGTGTGAGAGGAGGGCGAGGGAAGGTGCGAGTGTGAGAGGAGGGCGAGGGAAGGTGCGAGTGTGAGAGGAGGGCGAGGGAAGGTGCGAGTGTGAGGGGAGGGCGAGGGAAGGTGCGAGTGTGAGGGGAGGGCGAGGGAAGGTGCGAGTGTGAGAGGAGGGTGAGGGAAGGTGTGAGTGTGAGAGGAGGGCGAGGGAAGGTGCGAGTGTGAGAGGAGGGCGAGGGAAGGTGCGAGTGCGAGGGAAGGTATGAGTGTGAGGAGGGCGAGGGAAGGTGTGAGTGTGAGGGAAGGTGCGAGTGCGAGAGGAGGGCGAGGGAAGGTGCGAGTGCGAGGGAAGGTGTGAGTGTGAGAGGAGGGCGAGGGAAGGTGTGAGTGTGAGGGAAGGTGCGAGTGTGAGAGCAGGGCGAGGGAAGGTGCGAGTGTGAGAGGAGGGCGAGGGAAGGTGCGAGTGCGAGGGAATGTGTGAGTGCGAGATGAGGGCGAGGGAAGGTGCGAGTGTGAGAGGAGGGCGAGGGAAGGTGCGAGTGCGAGGGGAGGGCGAGGGAAGGTGCGAGTGAGAGGAGGGCGAGGGAAGGTGAGAGTGCGAGAGGAGGGCGAGGGAAGGTGCGAGTGTGAGGGAAGGTGTGAGTGTGAGTGGAGGGCGAGTGAAGGTGCGAGTGTGAGGGAAGGTGTGAGTGTGAGAGGAGGGCGAGGGAAGGTGCGAGTGCGAGGGAAGGTGTGAGTGTGAGAGGAGGGCGAGGGAAGGTGCGAGTGTGAGAGGAGGGCGAGGGAAGGTGTGAGTGAGAGAGGAGGGCGAGGGAAGGTGCGAGTGCGAGAGGAGGGCGAGGGAAGGTGCGAGTGTGAGAGGAGGGCGAGGGAAGGTGCGAGTGCGAGGGAAGGTGTGAGTGTGAGAGGAGGGCGAGGGAAGGTGCGAGTGCGAGGGAAGGTGCGAGTGTGAGAGGAGGGCGAGGGAAGGTGCGAGTGCGAGGGAAGGTGCGAGTGAGAGAGGAGGGCGAGGGAAAGTGCGAGAGGAGGGCGAGGGAAGGTGCGAGTGTGAGAGGAGGGCGAGGGAAGGTGCGAGTGCGAGGGAAGGTGCGAGTGCGAGAGGAGGGCGAGGGAAGGTGCGAGTGTGAGGGGAGGGCGAGGGAAGGTGCGAGTGCGAGGGAACGTGTGAGTGAGAGAGGAGAGCGAGGGAAGGTGCGAGTGCGAGAGGAGGGCGAGGGAAGGTGCGAGTGCGAGGGAAGGTGCGAGTGCGAGAGGAGGGCGAGGGAAGGTGCGAGTGTGAGGGGAGGGCGAGGGAAGGTGTGAGTGTGAGAGGAGGGCGAGGGAAGGTGCGAGTGCGAGAGGAGGGCGAGGGAAGGTGAGAGTGCGAGAGGAGGGCGAGGGAAGGTGCGAGTGTGAGGGAAGGTGTGAGTGTGAGAGGAGGGCGAGGGAAGGTGCGAGTGTGAGGGAAGGTGTGAGTGTGAGAGGAGGGCGAGGGAAGGTGCGAGTGTGAGGGAAGGTGTGAGTGTGAGAGGAGGGCGAGGGAAGGTGCGAGTGCGAGGGAAGGTGCGAGTGAGAGAGGAGGGCGAGGGAAAGTGCGAGAGGAGGGCGAGGGAAGGTGCGAGTGTGAGAGGAGGGCGAGGGAAGGTGCGAGTGCGAGAGGAGGGCGAGGGAAGGTGCGAGTGTGAGAGGAGGGCGAGGGAAGGTGCGAGTGCGAGGGAAGGTGTGAGTGTGAGAGGAGGGCGAGGGAAGGTGCGAGTGCGAGGGAAGGTGCGAGAGAGGGGAGAGCGAGGGAAGGTGCGAGTGCGAGAGGAGGGCGAGGGAAGGTGCGAGTGTGAGAGGAGGGCGAGGGAAGGTGCGAGTGCAAGGGAAGGTGCGAGTGCGAGAGGAGGGCGAGGGAAGGTGCGAGTGTGAGGGGAGGGCGAGGGAAGGTGTGAGTGCGAGAGGAGGGCGAGGGAAGGTGCGAGTGCGAGAGGAGGGCGAGGGAAGGTGCGAGTGTGAGGGAAGGTGCGAGTGTGAGGGAAGGTGTGAGTGTGAGAGGAGGGCGAGGGAAGGTGCGAGTGTGAGGGAAGGTGTGAGTGTGAGAGGAGGGCGAGGGAAGGTGTGAGTGTGAGAGGAGGGCGAGGGAAGGTGTGAGTGTGAGAGGAGGGCGAGGGAAGGTGCGAGTGTGAGGGGAGGGCGAGGGAAGGTGCGAGTGTGAGAGGAGGGCGAGGGAAGGTGCGAGTGTGAGAGGAGGGCGAGGGAAGGTGCGAGTGTGAGAGGAGGGCGAGGGAAGGTGCGAGTGTGAGAGGAGGGCGAGGGAAGGTGCGAGTGTGAGAGGAGGGCGAGGGAAGGTGCGAGTGTGAGAGGAGGGCGAGGGAAGGTGCGAGTGTGAGAGGAGGGCGAGGGAAGGTGCGAGTGTGAGAGGAGGGCGACGGAAGGTGCGAGTGTGAGAGGAGGGCGAGGGAAGGTGCGAGTGTGAGAGGAGGGCGAGGGAAGGTGCGAGTGTGAGAGGAGGGCGAGGGAAGGTGCGAGTGTGAGAGGAGGGCGAGGGAAGGTGCGAGTGCGAGGGAAGGTGTGAGTGTGAGAGGAGGGCGAGGGAAGGTGCGAGTGTGAGAGGAGGGCGAGGGAAGGTGTGAGTGAGAGAGGAGGGCGAGGGAAGGTGCGAGTGCGAGAGGAGGGCGAGGGAAGGTGCGAGTGTGAGAGGAGGGCGAGGGAAGGTGCGAGTGCGAGGGAAGGTGTGAGTGTGAGAGGAGGGCGAGGGAAGGTGCGAGTGCGAGGGAAGGTGCGAGTGTGAGAGGAGGGCGAGGGAAGGTGCGAGTGCGAGGGAAGGTGCGAGTGAGAGAGGAGGGCGAGGGAAAGTGCGAGAGGAGGGCGAGGGAAGGTGCGAGTGTGAGAGGAGGGCGAGGGAAGGTGCGAGTGCGAGGGAAGGTATGAGTGAGAGAGGAGGGCGAGGGAAGGTGTGAGTGAGAGAGGAGAGCGAGGGAAGGTGCGAGTGCGAGAGGAGGGCGAGGGAAGGTGCGAGTGCGAGGGAAGGTGCGAGTGCGAGAGGAGGGCGAGGGAAGGTGTGAGTGCGAGAGGAGGGCGAGGGAAGGTGCGAGTGCGAGAGGAGGGCGAGGGAAGGTGCGAGTGCGAGAGGAGGGCGAGGGAAGGTGCAAGTGTGAGAGGAGGGCGTGAGTGTGAGAGGAGGGCGAGGGAAGGTGCGAGTGTGAGGGAAGGTATGAGTGTGAGAGGAGGGCGAGGGAAGGTGCGAGTGTGAGGGAAGGTGTGAGTGTGAGAGGAGGGCGAGGGAAGGTGCGAGTGCGAGGGAAGGTGCGAGTGAGAGAGGAGGGCGAGGGAAAGTGCGAGAGGAGGGCGAGGGAAGGTGCGAGTGTGAGAGGAGGGCGAGGGAAGGTGCGAGTGCGAGGGAAGGTGCGAGTGAGAGAGGAGGGCGAGGGAAGGTGTGAGTGAGAGAGGAGAGCGAGGGAAGGTGCGAGTGCGAGAGGAGGGCGAGGGAAGGTGCGAGTGTGAGAGGAGGGCGAGGGAAGGTGCGAGTGCGAGGGAAGGTGCGAGTGAGAGGAGAGCGAGGGAAGGTGCGAGTGCGAGAGGAGGGCGAGGGAAGGTGCGAGTGTGAGAGGAGGGTGAGGGAAGGTGCGAGTGCAAGGGAAGGTGCGAGTGAGAGAGGAGAGCGAGGGAAGGTACGAGTGCGAGAGGAGGGCGAGGGAAGGTGCGAGTGTGAGAGGAGGGCGAGGGAAGGTGCGAGTGTGAGAGGAGGGCGAGGGAAGGTGCGAGTGTGAGAGGAGGGCGAGGGAAGGTGCGAGTGTGAGAGGAGGGCGAGGGAAGGTGCGAGTGTGAGAGGAGGGCGAGGGAAGGTACGAGTGCGAGAGGAGGGCGAGGGAAGGTGCGAGTGCGAGAGGAGGGCGAGGGAAGGTGCGAGTGTGAGGGGAGGGCGAGGGAAGGTGTGAGTGTGAGAGAAGGGCGAGGGAAGGTGCGAGTGCGAGAGGAGGGCGAGGGAAGGTGCGAGTGTGAGGGAAGGTGCGAGTGTGAGGGAAGGTGTGAGTGTGAGAGGAGGGCGAGGGAAGGTGCGAGTGTGAGGGAAGGTGTGAGTGTGAGAGGAGGGCGAGGGAAGGTGTGAGTGTGAGAGGAGGGCGAGGGAAGGTGCGAGTGTGAGGGGAGGGCGAGGGAAGGTGCGAGTGTGAGAGGAGGGCGAGGGAAGGTGCGAGTGTGAGAGGAGGGCGAGGGAAGGTGCGAGTGTGAGAGGAGGGCGAGGGAAGGTGCGAGTGTGAGAGGAGGGCGAGGGAAGGTGCGAGTGTGAGAGGAGGGCGAGGGAAGGTGCGAGTGTGAGAGGAGGGCGAGGGAAGGTGCGAGTGTGAGAGGAGGGCGAGGGAAGGTGCAAGTGTGAGAGGAGGGCGAGGGAAGGTGCGAGTGCGAGGGAAGGTGTGAGTGTGAGAGGAGGGCGAGGGAAGGTGCGAGTGTGAGAGGAGGGCGAGGGAAGGTGTGAGTGTGAGGGAAGGTGCGAGTGCGAGAGGAGGGCGAGGGAAGGTGTGAGTGTGAGAGGAGGGCGAGGGAAGGTGTGAGTGTGAGAGGAGAGTGAGGGAAGGTGTGAGTGTGAGAGGAGGGCGAGGGAAGGTGTGAGTGCGAGAGGAGGGCGAGGGAAGGTGTGAGTGTGAGAGGAGGGCGAGGGAAGGTGTGAGTGTGAGAGGAGGGCGAGGGAAGGTGTGAGTATGAGAGGAGAGCGAGGGAAGGTGTGAGTGTGAGAGGAGAGCGAGGGAAGGTGTGAGTGTGAGAGGAGAGCGAGGGAAGGTGTGAGTGTGAGAGGAGAGCGAGGGAAGGTGTGAGTGTGAGAGGAGGGCGAGGGAAGGTGTGAGTGCGAGAGGAGGGCGAGGGAAGGTGCGAGTGCGAGAGGAGGGCGAGGGAAGGTGAGTGTGAGAGGAGGGCTAGGGAAGGTGAGTGTGAGAGGAGGGCTAGGGAAGGTGAGTGTGAGAGGAGGGCGAGGGAAGGTGAGTGTGAGAGGAGGGCGAGGGAAGGTGAGTGTGAGAGGAGGGCGAGGGAAGGTGAGTGTGAGAGGAGGGCGAGGGAAGGTGCGAGTGCGAGGGAAGGTGAGAGTGTGAGAGGAGGGCGAGGGAAGGTGCGAGTGTGAGGGAAGGTGTGAGTGTGAGGGAAGGTGTGAGTGAGAGAGGAGGGCGAGGGAAGGTGCGAGTGTGAGAGGAGGGCGAGGGAAGGTGCGAGTGCGAGGGAAGGTGTGAGTGTGAGAGGAGGGCGAGGGAAGGTGTGAGTGTGGGGGAAGGTGCGAGTGTGAGAGGAGGGCGAGGGAAGGTGCGAGTCCGAGGGAAGGTGTGAGTGTGAGAGGAGGGCGAGGGAAGGTGTGAGTGTGAGGGAAGGTGCGAGTGTGAGAGGAGGGCGAGGGAAGGTGCGAGTGTAAGAGGAGGGCGAGGGAAGGTGCGAGTGCGAGGGAAGGTGCGAGTGCGAGAGGAGGGCGAGGGAAGGTGCGAGTGTGAGGGGAGGGCGAGGGCAGGTGCGAGTGTGAGAGGAGGGCGAGGGAGGGGAGGGCGAGGGCAGGTGCGAGTGTGAGAGGAGGGCGAGGGAAGGTGCGAGTGGGAGAGGAGGGCGAGGGAAGGTGAGAGTGCGAGAGGAGGGCGAGGGAAGGTGAGAGTGCGAGAGGAGGGCGAGGGAAGGTGCGAGTGTGAGGGAAGGTGTGAGTGAGAGAGGAGGGCGAGGGAAGGTGCGAGTGTGAGGGAAGGTGTGAGTGTGAGAGGAGGGCGAGGGAAGGTGCGAGTGTGAGGGAAGGTGCGAGTGTGAGAGGAGGGCGAGGGAAGGTGCGAGTGTGAGGGAAGGTGCGAGTGTGAGAGGAGGGCGAGGGAAGGTGTGAGTGTGAGAGGAGGGCGAGGGAAGGTGCGAGTGTGAGGGGAGGGCGAGGGAAGGTGCGAGTGTGAGAGGAGGGCGAGGGAAGGTGCGAGTGTGAGAGGAGGGCGAGGGAAGGTGCGAGTGTGAGAGGAGGGCGAGGGAAGGTGCGAGTGTGAGAGGAGGGCGAGGGAAGGTGCGAGTGGGAGGGAAGGTGTGAGTGTGAGAGGAGGGCGAGGGAAGGTGCGAGTGTGAGAGGAGGGCGAGGGAAGGTGCGAGTGTGAGGGGAGGGCGAGGGAAGGTGCGAGTGTGAGGGGAGGGCGAGGGAAGGTGCGAGTGTGAGAGGAGGGCGAGGGAAGGTGCGAGTGTGAGAGGAGGGCGAGGGAAGGTGCGAGTGTGAGAGGAGGGCGAGGGAAGGTGCGAGTGCGAGGGAAGGTGTGAGTGTGAGAGGAAGGCGAGGGAAGGTGCGAGTGTGAGAGGAGGGCGAGGGAAGGTGTGAGTGAGAGAGGAGGGCGAGGGAAGGTGCGAGTGCGAGAGGAGGGCGAGGGAAGGTGCGAGTGTGAGAGGAGGGCGAGGGAAGGTGCGAGTGCGAGGGAAGGTGTGAGTGTGAGAGGAGGGCGAGGGAAGGTGCGAGTGCGAGGGAAGGTGCGAGTGTGAGAGGAGGGCGAGGGAAGGTGCGAGTGCGAGGGAAGGTGCGAGTGAGAGAGGAAGGCGAGGGAAAGTGCGAGAGGAGGGCGAGGGAAGGTGCGAGTGTGAGAGGAGGGCGAGGGAAGGTGCGAGTGCGAGGGAAGGTGCGAGTGAGAGAGGAGGGCGAGGGAAGGTGTGAGTGAGAGAGGAGAGCGAGGGAAGGTGCGAGTGCGAGAGGAGGGCGAGGGAAGGTGCGAGTGCGAGGGAAGGTGCGAGTGCTAGAGGAGGGCGAGGGAAGGTGCGAGTGTGAGGGGAGGGCGAGGGAAGGTGTGAGTGCGAGAGGAGGGCGAGGGAAGGTGCGAGTGCGAGAGGAGGGCGAGGGAAGGTGCGAGTGTGAGGGAAGGTGTGAGTGTGAGAGGAGGGCGAGGGAAGGTGCGAGTGTGAGGGAAGGTGTGAGTGTGAGAGGAGGGCGAGGGAAGGTGCGAGTGTGAGGGAAGGTGTGAGTGTGAGAGGAGGGCGAGGGAAGGTGCGAGTGCGAGGGAAGGTGCGAGTGAGAGAGGAGGGCGAGGGAAAGTGCGAGTGTGAGAGGAGGGCGAGGGAAGGTGCGAGTGCGAGGGAAGGTGCGAGTGAGAGAGGAGGGCGAGGGAAGGTGTGAGTGAGAGAGGAGAGCGAGGGAAGGTGCGAGTGCGAGAGGAGGGCGAGGGAAGGTGCGAGTGCGAGGGAAGGTGCGAGTGCGAGAGGAGGGCGAGGGAAGGTGCGAGTGTGAGGGGAGGGCGAGGGAAGGTGCGAGTGTGAGGGGAGGGCGAGGGAAGGTGCGAGTGCGAGGGGAGGGCGAGGGAAGGTGCGAGTGCGAGAGGAGGGCGAGGGAAGGTGAGAGGGCGAGAGGAGGGCGAGGGAAGGTGCGAGTGTGAGGGAAGGTGTGAGTGTGAGAGGAGGGCGAGGGAAGGTGCGAGTGTGAGGGAAGGTGTGAGTGTGAGAGGAGGGCGAGGGAAGGTGCGAGTGTGAGAGGAGGGCGAGGGAAGGTGCGAGTGTGAGAGGAGGGCGAGGGAAGGTGCGAGTGTGAGAGGAGGGCGAGGGAATGTGCGAGTGTGAGAGGAGGGCGAGGGAAGGTGCGAGTGAGAGGAGGGCGAGGGAAGGTGCGAGTGTGAGAGGAGGGCGAGGGAAGGTGTGAGTGAGAGAGGAGGGCGAGGGAAGGTGCGAGTGCGAGGGAAGGTGTGAGTGTGAGAGGAGGGCGAGGGAAGGTGCGAGTGTGAGAGGAGGGCGAGGGAAGGTGTGAGTGAGAGAGGAGGGCGAGGGAAGGTGCGAGTGCGAGAGGAGGGCGAGGGAAGGTGCGAGTGCGAGAGGAGGGCGAGGGAAGGTGCGAGTGTGAGAGGAGGGCGAGGGAAGGTGCGAGTGCGAGGGAAGGTGTGAGTGTGAGAGGAGGGCGAGGGAAGGTGCGAGTGCGAGGGAAGGTGCGAGTGTGAGAGGAGGGCGAGGGAAGGTGCGAGTGCGAGGGAAGGTGCGAGTGTGAGGGGAGGGCGAGGGAAGGTGCGAGTGCGAGAGGAGGGCGAGGGAAGGTGCGAGTGCGAGGGAAGGTGCGAGTGTGAGGGGAGGGCGAGGGAAGGTGCGAGTGCGAGAGGAGGGCGAGGGAAGGTGCGAGTGCGAGAGGAGGGCGAGGGAAGGTGCGAGTGCGAGAGGAGGGCGAGGGAAGGTGCGAGTGCGAGAGGAGGGCGAGGGAAGGTGCGAGTGCGAGGGAAGGTGAGAGTGTGAGAGGAGGGCGAGGGAAGGTGCGAGTGCGAGAGGAGGGCGAGGGAAGGTGCGAGTGCGAGAGGAGGGCGAGGGAAGGTGCGAGTGCGAGAGGAGGGCGAGGGAAGGTGCGAGTGCGAGGGAAGGTGCGGGAAGGTGCGAGTGCGAGGGAAGGTGCGAGTGTGAGAGGAGGGTGAGGGAAGGTGCGAGTGCGAGGGAAGGTGCGAGTGTGAGGGGAGGGCGAGGGAAGGTGTGAGTGTGAGAGGAGGGCGAGGGAAGGTGTGAGTGTGAGAGGAGGGCGAGGGAAGGTGCGAGTGAGAGAGGAGGGCGAGGGAAGGTGCGAGTGAGAGAGGAGGGCGAGGGAAGGTGCGAGTGAGAGAGGAGGGCGAGGGAAGGCGCGAGTGAGAGAGGAGGGCGAGGGAAGGTGCGAGTGTGAGAGGAGGGCGAGGGAAGGTGCGAGTGTGAGGGGAGGGCGAGGGAAGGTGCGAGTGTGAGGGGAGGGCGAGGGAAGGTGCGAGTGTGAGGGAAGGTGCGAGTGTGAGGGAAGGTGCGAGTGTGAGGGAAGGTGCGAGAGGAGGGTGAGGGAAGGTGTGAGAGGAAGGCGAGGGAAGGTGCGGGTGTGAGGGAAGGTGCGGGTGTGAGGGAAGGTGCGAGTGTGAGGGAAGGTGTGAGTGTGAGGGAAGGTGTGAGTGTGAGGGAAGGTGTGAGTGTGAGGGAAGGTGTGAGTGTGAGGGAAGGTGTGAGTGTGTAAGGAGTGTGAGGGAAGGTGTGAGTGTGTAAGGAGTGTAAGGGAAGGTGCGAGTGTGTCAGGAGTGTAAGGGAAGGTGCGAGTGTGTAAGGAGTGTAAGGGAAGGTGCGAGTGTGTAAGGAGTGTGAGGGAAGGTGCGAGTGTGAGGGAAGGTGTGTGTCAGAGGAGGGTGAGGGAAGGTGTGAGTGTCAGAGGAGTGAGAGAAGGTGTGCGAGTGTTGTAGCCACCCTCACCTGTGGCGAGCAGCTCGCAGATGGCCAGTGCCAGATCGCCTGAGAGGGGGAGTAGGTGAGATAGGAGTGTGAGAGAGATGTGTGTGAGGGAAGGTGTGCGACTGTTGCAGACCCCTCACCTGCAGCGAGGAGCTGTTGGATGGCCCGGTACCAGCTCGCCTGAGAGGACTGTGAGAGAGGGAGCGCGTGAGGAGGAGAGGGGGGGGCGCGTGAGGAGGAGAGGGGGGAGCGCGTGAGGAGGAGAGGGGGGAGCGCGTGAGGAGGAGAGGGGGGAGCGCGTGAGGAGGAGAGGGGGGAGCGCGTGAGGAGGAGAGGGGGGAGCGCGTGAGGAGAGGGGGGGAGCGCGTGAGGAGGAGAGGGGGGAGCGCGTGAGGAGGAGAGGGGGGAGCGCGTGAGGAGGAGAGGGGGGAGCGCGTGAGGAGGAGAGGGGGGAGCGCGTGAGGAGGAGAGGGGGGAGCGCGTGAGGAGGAGAGGGGGGAGCGCGTGAGGAGGAGAGGGGGGAGCGCGTGAGGAGGAGAGGGGGGAGCGCGTGAGGAGGAGAGGGGGGAGCGCGTGAGGAGGAGAGGGGGGAGCGCGTGAGGAGAGGGGGTAGCGCGAGGAGGAGAGGGGGAAGGTGTGAGGAGAGGGGGAAGGTGTGAGGAGAGGGGGAAGGTGTGAGGAGAGGGGGAAGGTGTGAGGAGAGGGGGGAAGGTGTGAGGAGAGGGGGGAAGGTGTGAGGAGAGGGGGG